>LPNX010346103.1:401633-433387 GCA_001517045.1 Pseudotsuga menziesii | reverse complement strand
GGATGATAAGCAGAAGTTGACTGATATTATAGCAGATAAATCCTTTTTGAAGGTTATCTATCTTATATTGTGAGCAGAGATCACAAATTGAATTGTTGACTGCAATACACCTGTGATGAATTGCTGAGCAAAGGAAAGATCAGACTATGGACAAATTGATGACATGACATGAACAACAGAGTGGAAGTTAATGAGGATCTTTTGAATGGACAAGAGTCATACACAGTCAACCTGGACTAGATGATGGGCAGATCTTAGTGATGTTTTACAGTGAATTGACATGATCCTTGAGCAGTAGTACATGATGATGAGTGCCTTGTTCTGTGATGATGCCTAATGATGCATGCTTGACAATGATGACCTGTTGAAGCAGAGATTGACCAGCGAAGCGATGAGCAGTGTTGACCAGCAGAAGATGAACAAAGAAGATTGAGAAGAGTGTTGCAGCAGTAGTGATGTTTAATATGACAATGATGACGTGGACAGAAATATGATGAGACAGTGAGCTGTAATTGTAAAAGCAAGCGTGTCTTGCTTTTGAGGTTAGGATACCTCAAACCCTTCTTAGCAGGGTCTAAGAAAACCAGGCAGGGTCCTGGATGAAGAGAAGGTGCTCTTTGTATCAGTAGGTGCTGATTTTACCTAACGGTTGTAGCCGGACCAAAACTAATACAAAAAGATTACAAAATTATATGATGTTGTGTTCTTTTGTGTAATGGTTCTTGATGATTCATATGCTATGATATGTGAATGATGAAGTTTATAAAAAGATTATGAGATTGGTAGAATAATGGAATGATGAATTGGTAGTTAATTATGACAAGTTAAGAAAAGTTGTAAAATTGGCTTCACACTGATTCAGCCCCCCTCTCAGTGTCTAACATTCCCTTCCTGCCCATCAATCCGAATCATTTTCCTTTTTGTGACCCGTGTTTCTCTAAGGCAGCGTCTTCAGATCACCTTGCCCTCAGCCGCACCTGCCTTAGCGATCCGAACTTAGGGAAACCCCCCTAGAGCTGGAGAAGAGCCAGCCTGAAGCGAGGAGAGAGAAGGTGTGGTGACATTTGGCCTCTCTCTTGAGAAGTTGTCGCCGGGCCGGTGTGACCGCGGTTTGGGCTTTCATAACCCGCGTGCCAGTTTCGGGCGACAACACAGTACAACTTCCACCATGAACTATGCTCTTCAAAGAGCTTGACTAACCTGACTGTAGATGACCAGAAAGAGAAGTTCCTTGCTGTCCTTTTTGACTGTATAAAAACCAACAACACAAAAGTTCCTTCTCTGCCCCTCTAACTGTGTATAACTGTTGTAATAAACATATGTTGTTCACTTTTCTTACTGTGTAAAACCAGCAAGGACAAGAGTTCATTTGCTGCTCTCTATTTACTCAGATGTAAAGACAAAACTTCATTAATTAATGATGCACTCTAATGGACAGCAAAGACTACAATATATAGGCAAAGAAGGTAAGGTTGACATGGCATGCACACAAGGAAAGATCCAGAATTTGAAATGAAAACTGACGGAAAGTTCTAAATGGAGAAGAGAAATTTCTATAAAGTAAGATTTTCAAATTTTTTTAGTAACTTCCGTTTTTCTTTTTTTTCTTTCTGCCTTTTTCTGACTTTAATTATTTCTCTTTTTTTCCTTTCTAACTTTGTCTTTTGCTAACTTTATTTATTTAATTATTTCTAACTTTGTCTTGACTTGTTTTGCTAACTTTAATTATTTTTTTATTTTTTTATTTTCTTTAACTTTTTATAAATTAATTAATTAATAATTATAACTTTTTAATAAAACTCAAACTTTATTCATGAGAACTTTGACTTTGACTTAGACTAAAGAGATATATTCATGGTGGATGAATTTATTCATGCCAACGCACTAGATCAATACATTTATTTGCATGAGGAAGATTGTTTGTTTCTAGCTCATAAGAATTTTACATTCTTCCTAACTTTTGCTAGATACCTTGGCTTTTGCAAAATGCTCACAAGGCTTCTTGTCTTGGCTTTTGGCATTGCCTCAGAAGACTTGCTGACTTGACTTTTGGTATGGCTCACAAGGCTTGTCCGTTCACCTTGACTTTTGCCATGACCTCACAAGACTTGCCAAGGCATTATCACTTTCGTTCTGACTTTTGTCCTGGCTCACAAGGCTTGTATGTTCACCTTGACTTTTGCCATGACTCACACAAATATTTAATCTCCAAGTCTCCCTAGCTAGCTTTAGGGTGGTCACTTATGACCTCAGACCTTGGAGAATGCCTTCTAATGCTGATTTCAACAGATTATTACAGCCTCAGCAATTTCAGAGCCTTGTTTAGCAAAGTTTCCTTGCCAAGACTGAGATTCGTTGGTCCATTGAGATGATTTCAGTGATGACCTAGTTCATTAGAGCAGAGTAGCAGATCAGATGTGGCACACACAGTTACATAAGGGCCTATCAGATGGAGACATGTATATATGGTGAGATCAAGTATATGCTTCTATAGTTTGATTTTGCTCTGTGATGTATATCAAAGACCTATGCTTTTCTTGTTAGGATGATTATGGTGGCCTATGCTTATATGTGTACTAATACTTGAACTTGTGCTTAGACTAATCAAGGGATTTGATATTGAAGACTGTTGCTCATGCCATGCTTGTACAAATAGTAAACCTTAGTGATTTGTTGGCTCCATGTGTCATTTGTCCCTGTACATCCAATTCATCCATTGTTGAATTTCATCCCATGACTTAGACTGATTGAGACTTGTGAGATTGAAGATCTTTTCTCCATCTTGACCACTGTGCATGATAGACTCCATGTTGTTATGTGTCTTTGGCTATGAAGTATGTGGCTTGGCCATTGTGGCAAAGTTCACCGGCAAGTTCTCCTTTAGTTCTCAAAACAAGTGCTCCACCAAATAGTGTTGCTAAACACTAAATCATCGGAACGCATAAAAGCTATATCTAAATTATGCTGAGTATAAATGTTTAAAAGGTAGTCAGTGGCCAAGGGGTTGAACACTCATTCTTTGTATAATGTAAGGCTCATCTGCCCTCCACAGGAGCAGCAAGGAGAGGCAAACCCATCAGGCCTATGGACAGCTTGCTGGCAGCAAGGCTAGGCCTTAGTCATTTACTAGAGCCCAGAAGGCTTTCCATGGCACCTGCTCTTGTAGGCTGGCTACTATCTTATGTGAAAAAGAAAGTTATTTAAAAAAGAAGATCAATGGTCAGAAAATGAGCACTCACTCTTTGTATAGTGTTAGGATCATTTGACCCCACAGGGCAACAGGGTGAGACTAGCCTGCAAAGGCTATGTCTTTGTCAGTGCCGGAGCCCAAAAGGCTTCCAGGGCACCTGCCTTTGAAGGTTGATCTATATTGCAAGTTAGTGCAAAGGAAAACTTGTTAGAGTCTAAGGGAAGCAATCCCAAGTACTTTATCCACCTGTGAGACACCCTCCATGCCCTATTGTTATTTGTCATGTACATGCATAGTGGAAAACATCGTCGATTTCCCGAAAAATCGCTAGATTTTCGGGTCAGCGATTTTTTCAGGCAAAAAAATCACATCGTGTGTGGTCACGCAAAAATCGCGCCATGGCAGCAAAAATCATCGCGTCGAATGGAAGCAATTTCTGGGATGAATAAAGCCGATTTAGGGTTGAGTTTTTTATTGTTTCGAGTTAGATAACGAGGGAGAGGACCATTGCTAAGAACCAGGAGGGTTTTAATCCTATTTATGTTGATCTTGGGGTTGTTTTTACCATTGGATCCATACGTCAAAAGCAAACATCAATGTATAGTTAGCATCCCTTTCTCACAATTCGTGTATTTGAAGGGTGTTTGAAGTTGAAGTCTGAAGATTCAAGAGCCCTTGCTCAAGGGAAAAAATGCAGAGCCTGGAGGTGAGTTTTATATTTTTTTAAAACTAGGTATTTAGTATTTAGTAAATTAGTATTAAGTTTTAAGTTTTTAAATTTTAACAATTTTGATTCTCAAGTAAACTATAAATCAGTAAACTCTGTTCCTTTGAGGGCATCCCTACTAAATAATAAATATAAACAACTATGTAATATGTATACAATTCGAAGTTTGCAATTCATATTAAAAATTTAAAGTTCCAAGGTTTTGTGTGAATCTGCTAACTCTTGGAAGATCCTAGAGGTACAGCCCTGTAGATTGATGTTTTAAGTTTTTAACAACCCCAACAACAAATTGGCAAATACATTCAATGATTTGTAATATTAATTTTTCAATTTAAAATTTAATATGTAATAATAATATCATATGTAATATGTATTATGCAATTGCACATCGTGATTGTCATTGCAGTATTTAAAAATTAAAAGATATAAAAGTTAAACCTATTAACTCTTATTGCAGATCTATAGTAACAATCAATTTTAGTGTTGATGATTTTATGGAAGGCCTACTAGCCTTGTGCTTTGGTTTGTTCTTTTTCTATTTGGGTTTAATGCCTTTTTTGTTTTTTTGCAGCCATAGGTTTGACTTTTGAGGCTATACATTTCAAGTGCAAAAATGCGAAAGGCATTGGACCCATTTTGGCAATATGCTGACCCTGAAGATGGAACAAATCGACAACGATTGAATTGCAAATTGTGTGGACAACATATGACAAGAGGCATTAGCAAGTTGAAGTACCATTTGGAAAAACTCCCTGGCCATGATGTGGGGCTTTGTAGTGTAGTTAGCCCCAAGATTATGAGAATGGCCCATGATGCAATTCACTCGAAGGATAGAAAAAGGGAAGAGTCAGCTGCAAATAGAGTTGAACTTGCTGCAGGTGGAGTGGCTAGGACTTCAGGGACATATGATTATGATCATCTCACTGAAGGTAGTGTTGGGGGCTCCACGACCATGGGTTCACCTTCCGTGAGGGCCGCCTCATCTTTCTTTGTTCCACGGACTGGAAGTGGTGCTCAACCTTCCATCAAGTCCATGGTTAAAAAAAAGGAGAAGGAAGAAACACATAGGCTTATGGGGAGGATGCTTTTTTGGAGTGACTTGCCTCTTACAATAACAAGAAACAATCATTTTTTCAGCCTATGTGTGATGCCATTTCTATTGTTGGCCCAGGGTACAAGTGCCCTACATATGAGGAGATTCGGGGCCCAATTCTTCAAGCAAAGAAGAAAGACATCAACACTAGATTGGAGGATTTCAAACAGTCATGGGATATTTTTGGATGCACATTGATGTCTGATGGTTGGACAGATGCGTAGGTAGGACCCTTCTCAATTTCTTGGTACAGTGCCCTAAAGGTACCATGTTTATCAAATCCGTTGATGCATCGGCAAAGGTAAAAGAAGCAACATTGTTATGTGAGTTGTTGGATGGGGTCCTTCAGGAGATTGGTTTGGACAATGTGGTGCAGATCATAACAGAAAATGCGGCCAATAATGTGGTTGTTGGTAGATTGCTTATTGAGAGTCACCCCTCACTATTTTGGAGTCCATGCGTTGCACATTGTATTGATTTGATGTTGGAGGATGTGGGGAAAATTCCCTTCATCAAGGAGGTTGTTGGTCAGGCTAGGAGTATCACCAAATTCGTATATAACCATGCTTGGGTTCTTAGCCTCACGAGGATATGCACGAGAAACAAGGAATTGTTGCGCCCTGGAATTGCACGATTTACCATCAACTTCATTTCTAAGGTTAGCTGAGATTCCGCAGTGAGGATTCATGGCATCTAATGGAGAATCTGCGGTGAGAAGATTTAATGTCGACGTTTCGAACCAAGCGTGGTTCATCTTCAAGACAAGGCGATGCCTGGAGATTGTTCCTCTTTCATTGAAGTATTAATACAAAAATCATTACTTTCGCTTGAGATGGCCGACAGGGTCTGTTTTGTCCAAGGTTATATTAGATTTGATAATTTAGGGCTAATAATTTAGGGTTAATAATTTAGGGCTAATATCTTTCTAATTAGATTTAATTAAGGGTGAAAAAACATGTTAAAATTTTTTAGGTTTAATAAACAATAAAGATTTTTGTAATTAAAAATATTTTTAAGTTTTTTAATTTTTAATTAAGACATTTGTTAATGTAGGTTTTATAAATTTAGTTAATTCAATTTTTTGTTAATGTAGGCCTTTTATAAAATCAATTAATTTAATTTAATCCTTTTAATTTAACTATTATTAAAGTTTTTAATAAAATATTTAATTCTAATAGAATATTTTAATAAAATATTTAAATACTAATAAGATATTTTAATTCTTTAAAAAAATTTAAAGGAAATTTATTAAACTATTTTGAAATTTTAATTTATTTTGAAAATTTTTATTTTATTATTATCTTTTAGAATTTTAAAAATTCAAATATTAGGTTTTTTATGTTTAAATATTAGGTTTTTTTGGTAAAATTTAGGAAATTTAGGGTAAAAGTTAGGGAGAATTCTAGGGAAATTAATTTCATAAGTTTAAATATTAGGTTTTATGGAAATTTAGGAAATTTAGGATAAAAGTTAGGGAGAATTCTAGGGAAATTAATTTCAATTTGTATTTTTTATTTTTTATTTTAAGTTTTTGATTTTAATAACTTCAAGTTTTTTAATTGTAAGTTTTTTAATTTTTTAAGTTATTATTAATTTTAAGTTTTTTAGGTTTTAGTTATTATTTAGCTTGGTTAGGTTTGGCAACCATGATCGGCTAATGGACAGGCATCATCTCTGTTTAAGCATTTAGGGTTTTTTACTATCTCAATAGCCTCTCTAATTCTCCTCTTTGACCAGTTGTCAACTTGGGCTAATACCTGCATATCCTCGATTTTAATAGGGTGTTTTGAGTTATGCGAATGTTCCGCTAAGGCTGACTTGTGGGTTCTATTAAGACGGATATCAACCCTAGTACGGATGGACCGCCCTGTTTCACCAATGTAGGCTTTCCCGCATTCACAAGGAATGAGGTAAACCCCCTTTTTAAGACTTGGGTCAACTGGATCTTTTACTGACCTAAGTAACTTTCTGATGTTGTTAGGTGGGGAAAAAACCGAGTCAATATTCTTCTTTTTCAGGTGTTTGGCTATTTTGTCAAAATGATTCCATAAAATTCACAAAAGAGTTTGAAGAGAACAATGCGCTTCCGTTTCTGGATACGTTAGTCATCAGGACACAAGATGGAGGCATAGGCCACAAGGTTTACAGGAAGAAAACTCACACAGAACAATACCTTCACGCCCTCTCACACCATCACCCAAACCAAAAGTTGGGGGTTCTTAACACTCTCTTCACTAGGGGGTTCTTAACACTCTCTTCACTAGAGCCCTAAGGATCTCTGATAACGAGCACCTAGAATCTGAGCAAGAACACCTACGCAATGTTTTTCTGAGCAATGGTTATAACCTAACTCAAATCAACAAAGCCCTTGAAAGAGCTACAAAAACCCAGGAAAACAGACCTAGGGCTTCTTCTAAAGAGAAGAAAGTTGGGGATCATAAGGCATTTCTCCCTTACATTCAAGGGACTACGGACAAAATAGCCAAACACCTGAAAAAGAAGAATATTGACTCAGTTTTTTCCCCACCTAACAACATCAGAAAGTTACTTAGGTCAGTAAAAGATCCTGTTGACCCAAGTCTTAAAAAGGGGGTTTACCTCATTCCTTGTGAATGCGGGAAAGACTACATTGGTGAAACAGGGCGGTCCATCCGTACTAGGGTTAAGGAACACTAAGCCGATATCCGTCTTAATAGAACCCACAAGTCAGCCTTAGCGGAACATTCGCATAACTCAAAACACCCTATTAAAATCGAGGATATGCAAGTATTAGCCCAAGTTGACAACTGGTCAAAGAGGAGAATTAGAGAGGCTATTGAGATAGTAAAAAACCCTAAATGCTTAAACAGAGATGACGGCCTGTCCATTAGCCGATCATGGTTGCCAAACCTAACCAAGCTAAATAATAACTAAAACCTAAAAAACTTAAAATTAATAATAACTTAAAAAATTAAAAAACTTACAATTTAAAAACTTGAAGTTATTAAAATCAAAAACTTAAAATAAAAAATAAAAAATACAAATTGAAATTAATTTCCCTAGAATTCTCCCTAACTTTTACCCTAATATTCCTAAATTTCCATAAAACCTAATATTTAAACTTATGAAATTAATTTCCCTAGAATTCTCCCTAACTTTTACCCTAAATTTCCTAAATTTTACCAAAAAAAACCTAATATTTAAACATAAAAAACCTAATATTTGAATTTTTTAAATTCTAAAAGATAATAATAAAATAAAAATTTTCAAAATAAATTAAAATTTCAAAATAGTTTAATAAATTTCCTTTAAAATTTTTTAAAGAATTAAAATATCTTATTAGTATTTAAATATTTTATTAAAATATTCTATTAGAATTAAATATTTTATTAAAAACTTTAATAATAGTTAAATTAAAAGGATTAAATTAAATTAATTGATTTTATAAAAGGCCTACATTAACAAAAAATTGAATTAATTAAATTTATAAAACCTACATTAACGAATGTCTTAATTAAAAATTAAAAAACTTAAAAATATTTTTAATTACAAAAATTTTTATTGTTTATTAAACCTAAAAAAAATTTAACATGTTTTTTCACCCTTAATTAAATATAATTAGAAAGATATTAGCCCTAAATTATTAATCCTAAATTATTAGCCCTAAATTATCAAACCTAATATAACCTTGGACAAAACAGACCCTGTCGGCCATCTCAAGCGAAAGTAATGATTTTTGTATTAATACTTCAATGAAAGAGGAACAATCTCCAGGCATCGCCTTGTCTTGAAGATGAACCACGCTTGGTTCGAAACGTCGACAATAAATCTTCTCACCGCAGATTCTCCATTAGATGCCACAACTTCATTTCTCTTCAATCTTTGCTTCGAGTTCAGTTTGAACTGAAGCAAATGTTTGTTTGTGATGAGTGGGGAGATTGCACATATAGTAGGAGAGAGGATGGGAGAGCCATCGCTAGATTGGTTTACACTGACTCCTTTTGGGAAGGAGTGGAGGAAGTGTGCTCAATCAATGAACCTTTTGTAAAGGTTTTGAGATTAGTTGACAATGATAAACCCGTTATGGGCTATTTGTACGAGGCCATGGATGGGGCCAAAGAGTTTATTCGATCTTATTATGTGGGGAAGGGTACCCCTGGACACAATAGACACATGACGCTATGGGATTTTATTGATACACGATGGACCGGGATGCTCCATCAACCTATTCATGCAGCTACACTTTTCCTCAACCCCGCCTTTTCCTACAAGTGTAAGTTTGTTTTTGATGAAGAGGTTTTGGAAGGGGTTATCGAATGCATTAATATGATGGTACCTAATTTTGAGACTCGCACGAGTATTACTCATGAGATGGAGATGTATCAAGAGGCTACTGGACTATTTGGCTATGCCGATGCTATCCATGCAAGGTCCATTTTGACTCCAAGGAAGTGATTACAAATTATAATTTATTTAGAACTTCAAATTTTTAAATTTTAATTGTGTTTTATGATTTATCATTTTATTTCAAAATTGAAATTTGAATTATATAATCTGATTCTCATTCTTTCTTCTTTATTGTAGGTGTTTGGTGGAGGACATATGGTGTAAGGGCACCAAATTTATAAAAAAATCCATCCGAGTCCTCAGCCAAACCTGTAGCTCTTCTAGATGTGAACGTAATTGGAGTGTCTTTGATAAAATACACTCAAAGAAACGCACCAGGTAAGAACTTTATCAAAGCAATTAAATTCATTGTAATTTAAGATCCTCTTTCATATTGTTTTCCTCTGGCCTCAAGAGTCGAGACTCGTTAAATCTTTTTATCACCCTCTTACAAGTTAAATTTCCCACGCCTGAATGACTTGGTGTATGTCCACTACAATCTTCAACTGTGGATGAAGCAGGTGGAGAAAGCACCCGATGTGGATGCCATTTTCTTGGACAATATTGATGTATTGTCCAAGTGGAGGGTGGAGGTTGAGTTACCTATCATGGAGGAGGCACCTGCATGGTTAGATGAGGAGCAGCAGGGGCAGGAGGAGGAGGAGCAAGAGGAGGAACAGGAGGAGGAGGATGTGGAGCACTTTGACCCAGAGGACTTCATGGAGGGTTATGTGGCTTCATCAGCACCACCTTCTACATTGATCGATGTATCTAGTCCCTCATTGGCACCGAGTCCAGCTACTCTCTGTTCGACATCTACAGCAAGGCCAAGGCCTTCTATTGTAAGGGGCAGGCCTGGCAAACAGCCCATTATCTTTTCCCATAAAAGGGGAAGAGGGCATTGATATCAGAGACAGATAGTTAGTTGTTCGTTTTGTGATGTCATTTTATATTGGACCATTGGTTTCCCACTTTTGAGTACTATTGGACGACTATATTCAGACTTTCAGTATAGACTTTGATGTGTCATATTAGATTTGGCATGACTACATGATATATATTAGTGCTCTTTCTATATTTATGTGCCAATGTATTTATTTGATGTCATTGTTGCTTTATATGCTTAAAATTATGAAAAAAATGAATGTATTTTGTGTTTTTCAATATTTGTCGCAGTTCATCGATGCTTTCTGGACTCTCGCCGATTTTTTGCCAATGCCGATGTTTTCCACTATGTTGTATATATGTCACAGAAAGAGGGGGGATGACCTACCTTGTAAGAGGTGGTGCCTACCATCTCTAGTTCACTCTAGCTCGCCCCCAATCATCTCAAAAAGCTCCAACACTTGGCAAATTCACCCCCTGGGAGGTTTGCTCTCATTTTTCCTATTTAAACGAAGCTTTCTTCTCATTTTGGATGGAAGCAAGGAACTTCTACTCACATGTATTGTAATTGTTTCTTTGTTATGAATAAAGTTGAGTATTTGGAGGACAATTTGTTGGTGCAATACTTTCTATGGTGAATGCTTATTCTATAACCGCGGTGATATCTGTTTAGCACTTTTTGTTGTTCATGCAATTTCAAATATCTAACTTGGAAGTTTGTATTCCAATCCGTAGAATAGGCATTTGAGTTTCAAGTTGTTTATTTATGTGTAAGCATATAAGATTCAAGAGTTATACGTTGTAGTCAGTAATACGTGTATGCTTTTGGTTTTATGTGGTTTACCATACTAGATCTTATCTTTTGCATGAAGGTTTCTTGCGTAGCTTTGCAGATCACCGAGAGTGGAGTAAGACTAGAGCTTGGTTGCATCTTGTCTTCTTCACCACTTTCATTTTGTATCTAACATGTTTGCTCTACAGGGACCCTCCTCTTCAACCTTGTTCAAGTTTGAGCTTGAGCTCTTCTTCTTCCTTCTCAACAAAATACTCAACCTTAATCTCTTTCCTTATATTTTTTGCAAGTTAAAATCTGATCTTTAGAGTTCATCATTCATTTTTTACTTGCTTCAATTTAGATCTAAGAAAAGGTTGAAATTTTGCATCTAAAAGCTTAGATCTAGATTGCATTGGCCTTAACACTCCAAGTTTAAAATTTTCAATATTTTTCCAAGCGTTAAAGGTTGTAAATTTTTGTGCTTTACCTAACATTTCTAACAATTTAATAACTTTATTGCTTGCTGGTTTTTTTCTTTTAGTGACAGGACAAGCAAAAGTGCTGGCGTAATTTGGACATTTTTAGCCTTTCGAGAGCACCTCTTCAACCCCCTTCACTTTTTTCCCACCTCTTATTTACCGATTTCTTGCAAAAACATTGTAAGCCTTTAGATCCAGTTTAAGGATCAAAGCATCCCCCTTTTTTATTTAAACAACATTGTAATAATCTCAATAAAAAGCAAGTGGGATTACGGCTCCCATACCCTTCTTCCCCCATTTGGGGGAATCCTGTATCTGCCCCATTTGCTTTATTTTCTTTAAAGTAGCTTTTTTCTTGCAGAATAAAAATAGATCAATCAATGTCTTTGACTTAGTTTCCTTTTTATTTTTGCAAAACTGAATACTAGCCCAGCCTTACTTTCCCAAGTACAGCCTTCAGGCCTGAAAGAGACTCTTGGCTATAGTAATTAGAAAACTTGTCTTTCTTCTTGTTTATTTTACTTTGGAAATTTACCCCTTGCTCTCTCGAGTACGGCCTTAAGGCCTGAAAGAGATTCTTGGGCTTAACAATTAAAACACTTGTTCAAAAATATTTAAAAACTTATCAAGGCTTCGTTGTGTATGCTATGCACCTCTACGGTTCGACCGATCAGTTGGATGCATCAAAAGCAATGGGAGTGACTAGTTTAATTAGGTTCACACCCTAATAAATCTCCCAAGGCGAAAAATCCAACACCACGATTCAATCTCTTCTGGGAAAATTTCACAAAGGAAGCAGGAACCACTAGGTAGTGACCTCGGGATACCGTCAAGCTACAACCTTCGATTGGTGTAGTGTTGGACACCTCCAAGAAACTCTGATCCAGCCCACATTTCTTTGCATAGAGCCACATTTGATAAAGTTTTTGGACATACTCCTTGTACCATTAGGTATATTTGGAGTGCCCTTCCCTTTCTAATCCACTCATCTAAATCCACTTTTAACTTAAAATCAACCAAGTACACTTGCACAACATTTCCTATTTCAATAGCAGCTTTTACTTTTGACTCCATTTGGCATTGGTAATATTGTAATCATCACTTTTTATTTCAGTCAATCTATTATGTAATTGCCATATCTAGTTTCATGTTGTTGTTATATTAATTTTACTTGCAAGTAGCTTATTTTAGTATTGATTTATCAAAACTCCTAAAAAACTTAGTTCCATTTTTAACAACCAAACTGTAACAAAGAGCCTTAGCAACTCTTTCTAGGGACTACCCCCCTTAGCTTCATTAGGAGTTTGCCTGAACGAAGGAGTCACGATCACGTGATAGCACCTGACTCGATACTTGCTCCCAAGGACGCACTAAGTAGCTTGAAGATTTCTGTTGTGCTAACCCCCAGGTGTGTGTAAGGCGGCAACAGGACGAACTTTGCAGGTCTTATTTCGCGACCTCCAATTCAAGAAAATCAAAGTAATCTACAAGAACAAACACTCAAGGTAAAGTTATCTTCAACCCTAAACCTAAGCTTGTTTATAGAAGAAAGAAACATCATCACCAGGTAAGGAAGGTAAGTTCTCGCCTGTCTTTTGAAATTTTATCAGATATTCGTTATCTTTTTTATCCTATTGTTCCAATGGTGACTCCTTGGTTAGATGATTAATATGCACCTTTTGATTTTACTAGCATGCCAAGATATACAAATGATCTCCCAAAATTAAATAAATTACCTACTTTTAATGGAACTTGTTAGACACTAAGAGGGGGGGTGAATTAGTGTAAAGCCAATTTTGAAACTTTTCTTAGCTTGTCACAATTAACTACCAATTCATCATTCTACCAATCTCATAATCATTTCATAAACATCTTTCACTTCATCATTCACATAGCATAAGCATTTGAATCATCAAGAACCATAACACAAAAGAACACAACACCATATAATTTTGTAATCTTTTTGTATTAGTTTTGGACCGGCTACAACCGTAAGGTAAAATCAGCACCTACTGATACAAAGAGCACCTACTCTTCATCCAAGACCCTGCCTGGTTTTCTAAGACCCTGCTAAGAAGGGTTTGAGGTATCCTAACCTCAGATGCAAGTCAAGCTTGCATTTACAATTTAAGCTCACTGTCTCAACACATTTTCATCACTGTCATATCACACCAACACTTATCTCTAGCACCTCTTCAATCAGCATCAACATACTGTCTCAGTCCTATCATCAGTTGTTCATCATCATTTTGCCCCTATCTACAGGCACATCATTTTGACCATAACCACGAATACATCATTATGTCCATCAAATTGTTGTCAGCATCATACAATCATCCTTTCTTACTGCTGTACATACACATCGTATCAATTTGTTCATCACAAGCACTGTTGTCCTATCAGCATATCATTCTGTCCATCAATTCTTGCACATCACAAATACTTCTTGCATATTCATTACTGTTTGTGTAACTGGAACTAGGGCATCATCCTATGTATGATGGGTATAGGCATCATTTCTGTCTTGCCTATCCAATAGACTTCCAAACAGTCCTATAAAAGACTGTCCTCAATCAGCACTGTATCATCAATTCTTACACAAACAAGTAGTCCTGTTTCAGCCCTGTTTTGATTCTTCAAAAATCTTCTTCAAATCAAGCAGGTCCAGCAAACTCAACTTTGTTACATCCCTTTATAATATATATCAGTCAAAGCATTCTTCAACTGTCCACTTAAACTCAGGAATACCAATTCTGAACCAACAACCCTTGAAGCCTTATCTAAACATCTTCAAAAACAGAAAATAATGTAACCCTGAACAAATGGTTTAGGATAGAACTTAAGCCTCACAACCACAAGCCCTTTGACTGTCCAAATTCAGCCTTGAATATTCCCAAAGCTTGCACTCCAAAGTGGTCAAGTAACGCTTCAAAGATAAACCTTAACACCCTGTCATAAGCAACTTCACTATACCAAAATCAGAGAGCTACAAGGTACTTACAAAACTAGGCATGACAAATAGATCATTCTTAATCATCACTCTTCACACTTCTTGTGTAAGTTCTGTAAAAGACTTTACACAGACTTCATCAAAGTCATCAGGCATCTTTACAAGAAAGAATTGATTTCTTTTCAATCTTTGCACAGTGAACAATGTAAACACAGGCCGCTTCAGGAAATTGGTAAGGCTGAAATGAAGAGTATTGAACTATTGTACATGAAGAAAACACCCAGTTAGATTCATAAACCTTTCCCACTTGTAGCCATCATAAACGAATGCTTCAGATTTGATGCAGACTATAATGGATGAATATTTGTCCCAGCTCTGCTTTGTAGCTTACGTCCCCAAAGAAAAATATTGTATCAGCCTTCAGATGGTCACAACTTGGGGCACACTCCTCCTTATTGTCGTTGCTACAACACTTACCACCGAGACCCTTGACTGCTGCAAATTTTGGGAGCTTCATTTATCCTCGGATCTCTCAGTCAACATCATAGCGGCGATCTCTCTTTTATTGGATCATATTTGGAGTGGTGAATGTTGGGATTGTCATCATCCAGACATGAAACATCTGTAACTGTTCTCCATTAAAAAATTTGTGGAACAAGCTGTTGATAAACCCAAGCAAGTCCAAAAATTTGAACTGCCAAAAGAAACAAAAAAAAATCCTCTGTGCAAAAACTCAGTTCCTCTCCTCAAGACAGACTGCCAAACTCTTACAAAACATTGTCAAACTCAGACTACTCATAGACGGTGTATGAGCCCTAAAACCAATCAAGTTCGGGCTGAGTGTGCATCTGAAAGATCAAAGTGTGTACGAGGTTTAGGAAGAACCCTAACCACATGTCAAACCCCGAACTCAGTCACAATTCGAACTGTGTATACACCTCGGATCTGTGCAATAGCATCAATGTGGACTGTGTATTATTGCTGAGAAGGTTCGAGACTGTGTCAAACTCGGGTCTGTACTTGCAAACTTCAAACTTGAAATTGGATTGTGTTTTCAACCTTGCTGACTTCAACCTTGGACTATGTTAAGCCTACACAATGGATCAACGTCGGAATGTGGAAGCAGTGGATGAAACCCCATGAGATAAAAAGATTAAAAAAAAACAATCAAAAGGATGCCTGCAATTTTCGGACTGTTTTGCTTCTCTGCAATTTCGGGTCTACTGCTACTGCAATTTCCACAGTCTGCCTCACCGAATTTCCAGTCTGCTCCTCCTACCCGAATTTTACCTCAGTCAATTCTGCCTCAATCATCAGAACTGCGGCTGCCACAGACCTCCGAATTTACCTCAGTCAATGAGTTGCTCATTCGTTGGTTCTAAGATTGTGTTGACATGCTAGGGTATTTATACTCATTTTCATAACCTTTTTAAGGAGCCGACCTTCCAACAATAATTTTTATATATATTTTTTTAATTTGAATTTGTGTGGGGCCGACCTGTCTTCAAAGTATATATATATATATATATATTTTTATTAATTTTGACTTGAATTCTTACTGGGCGGACCTTCTAGGAGAATGGTAAAATATATTTGTTATTTTTATTATTAAGTTGAAATTGAATTTTAATTTGTCAGAAAGACAAACATCCTTCAATCAAAGGTCAAACCCTACCATTGCATGTAATATTTTGTCATCATTCCTTTGCCACATCAGAGGGTGTCCACCACATCATCAATGCCAAGGGTCTAACAAGCCACAAGGGCTTCATTAAGGATCCCACCATCAAGGTGCCATGTCACCATCCATAAACAAACAAGTGTGTCAAACTAAAGTGTCCAAGTGCCAAGTCTCCTCTCGGGACTATCTTCAAGACCTCATGACCACATCATTTCCTTCACCATGCCATCTAACCATGTCAAGTGCAAGCAATGAGCTTCATGACCTTTGCAAGGGCATCAAGGTCATCATCAAGGGTTCCAAGTCTTCATTAAGTCATCAAGGACCTTTAATCCAACAAATGTGGGTCCAAAGACTTCTTCACCATGACAGAGGCTTCCTGGGCTTCTACAAGTACCTCAACCACACCAGGAGACCTCCAAGGGTCAAGATCCATCATGCTACCTACTGTGGGGTTGCCAGGCCTTCTCCTGAGGTACCATGACATCATCATAGCATGAATGACCACAGAATGGGTCATTAATGCTTCTCTAACCCATCTAGGGTTTCTCCAACGTCCATCAAGGCTTCAGGACCACGTATTCAACGCCATCAACAGAGTCTTCAACATCTTCAGCAAGGTGGTGGCATCAAGATCCAGCCTTGTGGGTACAAGGACCTTGTCAACTGGGTACAAGGTGCTTCAAGGCACAAACCCACTCTGTAAGGGGTCAAGGCACTGCAGGTGGGACTTGGTGGCATCAATGACATCCTGCGGGGCCATTGCAAGTCCATGTTGGCATCAATGACAATTTCATCAACAATAACACTATTAACGTTGATGATCATTGGAAAGAGCAGGCATAGAAGAGGTGTTAGACATCCTAACGTCTATTGAGAATGCTTTGCTTTGTCTTTGGAAGGTGAAGTCGAGAAATAGTTTATAGGTTTGCCCAACATTAGCATCATGGACTTCAAGAAGTTGGAAGAAGTTTTTTATGACAAAGGGGTTGAAAAGAAAGACCCTCGCTTCTATTTGAACACTCTCATTGTTAATTTTATTGTAACTTCAGAAGATATTCCAAGTAATGATGTATTCCTCCCTAAGGAGATGAGTTTGGTCTTGTCAAAGTCATTAAAAGAAGAAATGTAAATCTCCGGATGTAAGTCGGGTCATTAGTAGCCAAGTCTCGTTATAATAAATGCTATTTGTAATGTCCAGTTGGACAAGTCGGCCCCACTAAGTTAGAGGTCAAGTCAACAGAAGAATATAAATAGGAGGCACCTCCCTTCATTTGCACTCACTCACTCAAGTTGTTCTTAGCAAGAGAGAGAAGTGGTAGTGCATTAGAAAGGAGGAAGTTGTTGTCTAAGTTTTACACTGCACTGGTTGAGTTCTATGCTGAGGAAGTTTTGCGGGGTTTTCTCCCTTGTGGTTTCCCCAAGGAAAATATCTGTGTTCTTGTGTTCTTATGTTTTGTGCATGTTGTTCTTTTAGTGATCTTCTAGTGGCTAATTGTTTAAAGATATCATCTAAACAATTTTAAAGAAAATTCAACATGGTATCAAAGCCACCCTGAAAGGAGACACTGCACATCAGGGTTTGTTGTTCTTAGCAAACCTCTCGACAAATCAACCAGAAAAGAAGGCTCCTCCAACTCGCCTCTAAAGGGCGCATTTTTCTGTGGTGACAAAACTGAAATCCGAGAATTTTCAATTTTGGACCTGTTACTACTGCCGAGACAAACTAGGGTTTCAATTTTCCAGGGTTTTCATCATCAATCTCAGAAAAAGGAAGATACAGTCTACCTCGCCTCAGGAGGGCGCATCTTTTCCATCATTCAACTCTACCTGTGATTCCAGCTACAAAATTAGGGTTTCTACTCCAAACCCTAGAACCTCTAAATCAGGTGTTGTCTTCTGCAAGTAAGTATTCTTTTATCTATTTCCATTTGAGGTTCGCAATTTCTTAAGATGACAAAGAATACCAAGCTGGATGAAAAGCTTGAAGGGGCTGAAAACTTCAGAGCATGGAAGTACAGAATCATGCTCATCCTCCAAGAGAATGATCTAGATCAATTTGTGAAAGAGGAAGTGAAAGAACCAGAAGAAGCTGAAGCTAAAGCCAAGCACAAGAAGGATATGATCATAGCTAAGAGAATCATCACCGATTCAATCAAAGATAACCTGATCCCTCAGGTGTCATCCATGGAGACTCCAAAAGAAATGTTTAATGCCCTATCAAGTCTATTTGAAGGGAGGAACATTAACAGAAAGATGACCATGAGAAATCAACTCAAAGGTGTACAAGCTCAGAAGTCAGAAACTATGCAATCTTACTTCACAAGAGTAGCCCAAATCAAGGATCAATTAGAAGCCATCGGTGACATGGTTGAAGAAGCAGAGGTTGTAATGACAACCTTGAATGGCCTTCCAAGAGATTGGGAAGCTTTCATCCGAGGAATTTGTTCAAGAAGAAAGCTAACCAAATTCTGGAAGTTATGGGAAGAATGTGTCCAAGAAGAAGAGAGGATAGCAGCCAGAGAAGAAAAGCTAAATGACAATGAGGATCAAGCCTTAACTGCCCATACCAAAGGTAAAAGAAAGAGCCATGACCATCCTCCTAAGACTCGAGGGTTTAAAAGACCCAAAACAGATTTCTCAAGCTTTGAATGCTTCAACTGTCACAAGTTAGGACACATTGCAATCAACTGTCCCCTGAAAGCAGAAAGACTCAAGAAGATGAGAAGGTTTCAAGCACATGTTGCTGAAGACAGTGATCAAGGAGAAGAAGAGGAAACAAAGAAGGATGAAGATTCCAGTGATGAGTATGTTTTGATCTCTGCCCTAACTGGATCAGTCTCACCAGGAAATGATACCTGGCTGATTGATAGTGGTGCCTCCAAACACATGACTGGTTTCAAGGAGTCACTTTCATGCCTTGAACAAAAGGAATCTCCACACAAAGTAATACTTGGAGATGACTCCCAATTTCCAATTAAGGGCTAGGAGAAGCATCTTATAAATTGGATTCCGGAAAACCTATGAAGATGAAGGATGTCCTATATGTCCCAGGACTAAAGAAGAATCTTCTCTCCATTTCAGCCTTAGACAATAAAGGCTTCAGAGTTGCCTTTATCGATGGAAAAGACCTCATGTGGACCAAAGGCAAAACTATCGATGATGCAGTAAAGATTGGAGTTGAAGAAGGAGGTCTCTACATAGTACAAACTAAAGGGACATACAGATTCTGCATTAACAACCAGTACCATCAATCCAAGTGAGCTATGGCACAGAAGGCTTGCTCATGTCCACTACAAGGCTATTCCAATTGTAAGCAAGGTGGTAACTAGTTTTCCTGAAATTCAAGTAAAACATGAAGGAGTGTGCAAAGGATGTGCACAAGGGAAGAATACTAAGAATCCCTTTCCGAAAAGTAACCGTAAGGCAAAAGGGATCCTAGATATTATTCACTCAGATATCTCTGGGCCAATGCAAACCACTTCTTTAAGTGGGTACTCTTACTATGCCTCCTTCATTGACGACTACTCCATAAAGACTTGGATATACTTCTTGAAAAAGAAGGATGAAGTATTTGAAAGATTCAAAGAGTTTAAAGCTCTAGTAGAAAACCTTTAGGAAAAGAAAATCAAGATTCTAAGGTCAGACAATGGAGGAGAATTCACTTCAAATGAGTTCAATGATTTCTGTAAAGAGGATGGAATTAAGAGGGAGCTCACCATTCCCTACAATCCGCAACAAAATGGTTTGGCGGAAAGAAAGAACAGATCTATCATGGAAGCTATGAAAGCCATGATACATGACCAAGATCTCCCTATGTCCCTATGGGCAGAAGCAGCACAAACAGCAGTATATGTTCAGAATTGAATCTCTCACAGTTCTCTTGGGAATAAAACTCCAGAAGAAATGTTCTCCGACGAAAGACCAGAGGTAAGTCATCTTAAGATTTTTGGTTGTCCTGTATACATTCATATTCCCAAGGAGAAGAGATCAAAACTAGATCCTTCAAGAAAGAAAGGATTGTTTGTAGGATGTAGTGAACAATCAAAAGCCTATCGAATATATATCCCTGGGTACCGTCAAATCGAGCTTAGCATAGATGTTAGAATTGATGAAGATTTAGCCTTCAAGAAATCAAGAAAATACAAGGAAGATGAAGAGGAGCATGAAACTCCAAAAACTATTGAAAGCCTTAAAGAAGTTAGAATTGAAGAAGAAGACCCGATAACTGAAGATCATGATATGACTGAGCCCCAACTACCTGAAGATTTACCAAGTGAACTGATTTCTCGAAAAAGAAAACCTACCTGGGCTCGTGAAGCAATTGAAGAAGCAAAAAGACTTGGTGCTCCCGAAGGAGCCATCCGAGAAAGGAAGAAGCCAAAGACATACCCCAGCTACATAGCTTTGATGAGTGATCTAGTTGATAAAGAACCATCTTGTTTTGAAGAAGCAATAAAACAAAAGGAGTGGGTTGATGCAATGGTCGAAGAATACCAATCTATTATGAAGAATGATGTATGGGAAATAGTATGTAGACCAAAGGACAAATCAGTAGTATCCTCTAAATGGATATTTAAAACTAAGCACTCAGCAAATGGAAGTATAGAAAAATATAAGGCCATATTTGTAGCCTGAGGATTCTCTCAGAAAGAGGGAATTGATTATGAAGAGACTTTTGCCCCAGTAGCAAGATACACCTCTATAAGGACAGTTATTGCCTTGGCCTCCAACATGAAATGGAAGCTACGTCAAATGGACGTAAAGACAACATTCCTAAATGGAATAATTGAAGAAGTCTATATCGAACAACCACAAGGATTCGAGATAAATGATCAGAAGACTCATGTATGTCGACTAAAGAAAGCATTATATGGATTAAAGCAAGCACCCAGAGCATGGTATGGAAGGATCAATGGATTCTTAATGAGCTTAGGCTTTACCAAGAGCAAAGCAGACTCCAACCTTTACTACAAGGTTGATGAAGATGGAGTCCTAATTTTGTTACTATATGTAGATGATATGTTCTTGACGGGTGAAGATAAGTCAATTATTGTATGTAAGAAGAGACTTGCTGAAAAATTCGAAATGAAGGACCTTGGAATGATGCACTACTTTCTAGGTCTTGAAGTATGGCAACATTCAGATGAGATTTTTCTAAATCAAGGAAAGTATACTGTTGAAATCTTGAAAAGATTTGGAATGCTAGATTGCAAAGCTATGACCACTCCAATGACTACTAGCTTGAAGCTATTGAATGGTGACACCTCAGAAGCCGTTGATGTCACAGTATATAGACAGATCATTGGTTCGTTGATGTACCTCACCAATACCAGACCAGATATATGTTTTGCAGTAAACACATTAAGTCAGTACATGGTGAATCCTAAACACGTTCATCTAATTGGTGCAAAGCATGTGATGAGGTATCTAAGGGGAACTTTAGATTATGGGCTCAAATATACATCCAATGGAGAGATCAAGTTGCATGGATATGCAGATTCAGATTGGGGTGAAAGTGCCAAAGATAGGAAGAGTACATCAGGATGTTGTTTCAGTTTGGGATCTAGCATGATCTCTTGGTTCAGTAGAAAGCAGACCAGTATTGCACTTAGCATAGCCGAGGCAGAATATATTACAGCATGTTCAGCCTGCAGTGAAGCAGTATGGCTTCAAAAGATGTTGTCAAGATTATTCGATGCAGAGATAGATGCCACTGATATCCTTTGCGATAATCAGAGTTGTATCAAGATGACAGAGAATCCTGTATTTCATGATAAGTTGAAACACATTGAGATCAAATATCATTTCATACGGGACATGGTGTAGAAGGGGGTTGTAAAGCTCAAGTATGTTCCCACTGAGGAACAAGTAGCAGATGTGTTGACTAAGCCTTTGGCTCGTGTAAAGTTTGAATACTTTCAAGACAAGCTTGGTCTGGTCCGAAAGGACCTCTCTCGAAAGAGGGAGTGACAGCAGATGTTGGATGCAGTGGTGAGTAGGTCAGTCTAGGGGAGGGTACATCTGGCGAGGCTTGTTTGGCCTGAAAGGGTTAGTAAGCCAGACTAAAGACCTGTCAATCCTAGGGGGGTTAGTATGTCTGGCTAGGCTTGTTTGGACTGAAAGGGTTAGTAATCCAGACAATGCCTGTTTGGTCCCCAGGGAGATCCATCTGTCTAACTAGGCTTGTTTGGCTCGAAAGAGTTAGTAAGTTAGACAAAATGCCCAGATGGATCTACCAGATAACTCACTGTGATGTTGCTCCGAAGAAGATGAAGGGACAAGATGTATCCTTAGTATTGCTATACTATTGATGATTGCTGAAAAGCTTGATAGATGTTTCAGTATTGCTATACTGATTGTTGATGACTACTGAGATGTTGGATGGTTGTTACAGTATTGTTATATTGTTGATTGTTGCTGACTGCTGAAAAGCTTGATAGATGTTTCAGTATTGATATACTGATTGTTGATGACTGCTGAGATGCTTGATACAGTATTGCTATACTGTTAGTTGTTGATGATTGCTTAATAGCTTGATGGTTGTTTCAATATTACTATACTGATTGTTGATGTCAGATGAGATGTTTGATGATTGCTACAAATACTGTTAGTGGTTAATTGTTGATGATTGATGCCATGCTTGATGATTGCTTGAGATGATTATGCTCGATGAGTGATTGAGTCTGTATCAGTAATGATACACTGATGATTATAGTCGCATATTATTTCAGTGCTCATCTACTGATAATGATATCAATGTTCCAGCATCTCTATACTGATATGCAGATAATGCTCTAGCATAAGTTAGGTTGAGTTTTTAGCACTAACAAGCAAATGATAATTGTTGATGTTGTCAATATCCTTACACTGATATTGTATATAATAGAAATGAAGAAGATTCAGTATTTACATACTGATGTGACAAAAGAAGATTCAGTATTCACACACTGATGTCATGAAAGAAGGCTCAGAAGTTGATTCAAGTAGAAGACAAATAAAAGATGATCGAAGTTGTACGAAAGACAAAGAAGAAGATCCAGAAGATGGAAAAGATAAATAGAAGATGTTCAAGAAGTACGAGAGACAAAGACTACAAGAAGAAGATCCAGAAGATGGCAAAGACAAAACGAAGATGTTCGAGAATATACAAAAGACGAAGACTATAAGATGAAGATTACAATGTTCCAGCTAAGATCGATGATGAAGATGTTAGACAAATGTTCCAAAACTTCCTATGACATATAGAGTCTCACCAGATAGTTGTACAGTTGTAATAGCAGATGTTGAATACCTTCCTAGTTAAGAGGGAGTGTTAATTTTATTGTAACTTCGGAAGATATTCCAAGTAATGAGGTATTCCTCCCTAGGGAGATGAGTTTGGTCTTGTCAAAGTCATTAAAAGAAGCAATGTAAATCTCCGGATGTAAGTCGGGTCATTAGTACCCAAGTGTTGTTATAATAAATGCAATTTGTAATGTCCAGTTGGACAAGTCGGCCCTGGGAGCTAGTGAAGTCGGCCCCACTAAGTTAGAGGTCAAGTCAACAGAAGAATATAAATAGGAGGCGCCTCCCTTCATTTGTACTCACTCACTCAAGTTGTTCTTAGCAAGAGAGAGAAGTGGTAGCGCATTAGAAAGAAGGAGGAAGTTGTTGTCTAAGTTTTACACTGCACTGGTTGAGTTCTATGCTGAGGAAGTTCTGCGGGGTTTTCTCCCTTGTGGTTTCCCCGAGGAAAATATATGTGTTCTTGTCTTCTTATGTTTTGTGCATGTTGTTCTTTCAGTGATCTTCTAGTGGCTAATTGTTTAAAGATATCATCTAAACAATTTTAAAGAAAATTCAACACTCATTAGCATATAGAGGAATGAGAATAAGAATATTGATGAATTTCACAAGAGAATTGATGAGACAGTGCGAAAGTTTCCTCAGACCCATAAGTCAATTGATGCTATCATACCAATGTACTATATCAACGCATTCCATGGAGAGTTTCTTTTTCATCTCAATATGGTTAAGCCAGTTGTCACCCTCCAGATTTTCTACAAGACACCCTACTAGATGTGCCAAAGAGGAAGGTCTTTTTGTCATTGTAAAAGGCCAAGTTGGGGCTTGTTTATGTAGAAGTGTTGGTCTAGCAGGACTCATGACCCTTGGTCTAGTCATGACAAGTCCTTTTGGTTCTCATTTCAAAGAGTGTTGGCCTTGTGGTTTTGCTAACTACCCCTTGATGGGTGGAGGTCCATCATCATGTTGGCATTTATGCCCTGGGTAGATGCCACGGTGCACCTGGGATGAATCCATTAGGACACATGGCTTGGGGCTCCTATTCACACTTATGTTTTATGTTTTGTATAGGTGATTACACTTGTAAGGATTGTCACACTTGCCTTAGCATACCTCATTCATACCCCCTTGGACCTTATCTTCTTGTATCATCCTTCCCTCTTGGTAATCTTGGTCTTGAACAACAAATTGTCCACCTTCTAAGCAAGCTCAAAAGAGGCCTTACAACGCTAAGCAAGGCACTGACAAACACTGGGGTTAGATGGGGCATGGCATCCTCCTTCCAAGCTCAAGGAAGCATTTTGTCTTATTTTATTATTATTTTATGTTTTATGAAGTTTAGTCCCCAAGCCGTGAATAATAAACCTTAAAAAATCATTAAAAGTCACTTTAAAGACAAATTAGATAGGTCGGTTTAAAGGGATTATTAAGTTCTCCTTTTCAAGTATAAATAAGGCACCTCCTCCTCATTCGTAATCAAAATTATGGGATCAAATACGACATTATTTATTTTTCTTCTTGTGTACATGAGAGCTTTCAAGTGGTGCACACCTCCTTTCTTGGTGAATTTTAGGGTTTTTCAAGTATAAAGTTGATGCAAGAGGCTTCTTTACTATCTTTCAAGGCTTGTCTAAGGTGAAAGAATTCTTGAGACATTAATCTCTTCTCCTTTTCTCCTCAATTGTGGTAAGATCTCTGAGTCTTTTGCCTTGCATCGTCGGAGGCATCCAAGCTAGGAGCAACCCAAGGTTTTTATGCATAATAGTATATATAGTCTTGTAAGTGAGACATCCCTCTTAAAGGGTCTCTCTTGTTTGGGCCTTGGCATATTTCTTTGCCATAACTAGATCAAAGCTAACACAACCTAGGGTTTTTTAGCTTTGCCCCAATTCATTCAAATATTGAATTGCCAATTCTTAAGAGAAAAGTTAACCCCGCTTTCTTGATGCCAAAAAGAATAAGACTTGGGTCTAATTCCCTCATCTTCACCAAAATTCCCCTTTTTCAAAATTCATTGTATTATATATTGGAAAAAATACAAAAAAGTATCAAAAAGTATAAAAAAATTTGAGAATCAAATATTTTGAAAAATCCAAAAATATGTTTTTTGCAGTTGCAATTCATTTACCTATTCAATTTTGAAATATTTACTATGCTTACTTGAGATACCAGACACGTCCAAAAGGGCCTGTGTGTCCCGTGTTAGCGTGTCGGACACGACTTTTCAGCGTGTCCCATGTCCCACGCTGTCAGCAACGTGTCCTGATTCTAGGACATGTTCTCTAATGAAAAAATGCCCTGAATTGCTTTAAATCAAAATTGTCACTTTCTTTTTATGATTTGCAAGTGTGGAGAGGGCTCTAAAGTGTGTTTGTTGTGCAGGTGAAGAAGATTTGAAGGATTTAAATGTGTAATTACTAATGTTAAATGTGCATTGATTTTTATTTCTATTGAATATTTGTAAAAATTTGGATCTATATGTCTATATTTTTAATATATATAATTTTTAAAAAGTTGTTTTGCAGCTTGAAAAAGCCCTAATTTAGGGTGATGTCAGCCCTAGGGAGGGTAGCATCGCTTTCTAAAGGCTATTGCACCCTTGTTGAAGATATGTTATGAGTGTTTTGCAGGTCTATTTTGACAAGAAGATCAAATCCCAGTGGTTGGAAGGGTCCTTGCTTTTTGGGAGGATAAAGTCTATGAATTTTTGGGATGTCGTAGATCCTGGGGATGATTTCACAATTCGGAGTTAATTTTCTGGGGATGACTTATCTAAATCCTACCCAGTAGAAGTCTCTTCTATGCCTCTGCCAAAAGAAATCTTCACCAACTTGTGGAATCATGTTGTGGGAGATATGGTGTTCAAGGGGGGGGTAATATGTAATGTCTTTTTTTGTTCAACATTAAGGGGATATGCGACTCTTCTGATGTGATATCTTCTCTTTGTGGCCTCTTATTTAGATTAAGGGGGAATGTTGGCAATAGGGGTGTCGTCTTTATTGCAAAGTTTTAAAGTTTGAGTTTGTTTGTTGGTTCCATTTAATACTCAATCTCAATACATACACAAGCACACACATACATTTTCCCAAGGGATTAGCTCAACTTGTTGTCACCAATGTTGTTGGGCATTTGGCTAGTTCCATACTAGCAGGTGTCTGGTTCAAATCTCCCTGGATTAGGTTCACTAGTGTACATCAACAGGTTTACTAGGGATGTCATCCATGATTGTTGGGAAGCATCCCTTGGGTTTCACCACAATGTTTTTCCTAGGACGAAACAAACTCAAAAGACCATTTAGAGCGTTGATGTTGTGTATTTTATTTTGGATATGTATCACACTTGGTGCCATTTTGCTACATTCAACCTCATATGCCATATACATGAGCAAGCTTTCCATATTTGGTGTCTAATGGTTTGGATTCACTCCCAAACTTCGTAAATAATAAGTACAAGCAAATTTGTTCATCCTTCGTTTCACATTGCATCAAGCTTGAATCCTTTGTTTGCGAAATATGCAAAGTTGAGTATATAGCACATGAGGCTGAATGTAGCAAAACGGCACCCAATGTGATACATATCTGAAATAAAATACATAACCATCAACACTCTAAATGACCTCTCAAGTCTAAAAATCATCATGCTACAATCTAGGGGTTGTTTGGGGAGTGGCACCATTTTTAAATTTAAAATTTTTTGGGGCCTTGTTATCCATTTTTTGGCCATGGGAGTGCATGGGTGGGCCCGGATTTGCTAAGGGCTAGTCCATCTCAAAACCGGTCGATTTCTTTCCTAAACAGACAGTGCAAGGTCCAAACCAGCAGGTTTGGACGGCCTAGTTCAAGCCCCTTCCCTTGTGAACTACTCTGGACCAGTCGAATCCAGCGGTTTGATAACGTTGATACTAGCATTGCTTAGACGTGTCGATCCCCTTCCTTGTAATGTTGTCGTTGTAGTTACTTCTTAGTTTGGCCGTTGCTTAATAAAACACAAAAAGTGGCAAATCCCCTGTTGAGGATTTCATTCTACGTAATTGATTGTGACTTATCTAATGGGTGCCAGTGTATATGCAAAATCGCAAAATACGGGGTTACATTACAATCTGCAGTTCAATGGTCTACGGCAAAATGGAAATGAATAAACACGTACAAGTCATTGAGAAGTGGTGATTATGGGAGGGTTTCAAACTAAACATCAATATGGCCAAAACTAATTTGTTACAAACTTACAAGTACAATTCAAAAAAATAATTCTAGACAACCTAAACACTAAGGTTTGCATATTCTCAACAGCGAGAAGGTGGAGAGATTAATCCTAGGTTCGTTTCATTGAGGAGTGTTGATCATGGGAGGATTTCAGAGTCAACATCAATTTCGCCAAAAACTAATTTGTTATAAATTCAATCCAAAAATAATTATAGACAACCTAAACACTAAGGTTGGCATATTCTCAACAGCCAGAAGGTGGAAAGATTATGCCTAGTTTTGTTTCATGCCCTTCACTATGCTATCCCTTTTAGATGAGTATAATTGGATGATTAACAAGGCTCATAATTGGATGAGTATAACAAAGCTCATTAAACCAGAACACTAAATAAATGGAAAATTGAGAAATAGAAATGAATAAATGAGAAATTGAGATATAAAAATGATGGATTACTTACACCCACCAAATCCATTACTGGCATCAATGCATCGCTTGTAGCCCTGGACAGGATACACTGTATCAAGCTTGAGGTCTCGCGAGATCTCGGGTTCGAAACCCAGGAGCAGGCTGGTGATCCCGCCTAGATTCCCTCCAATTGCAACGACCGACGCCGCAACGGTTCCCAGCGCCAGCCGCCTGCTGAAGGCATTGGCAAGCGACGAAAACTGGGTCGCAGGGTCGAGTTCAGAAGGTTGTCGAGCCTGAGCCTGAGCCGATGAATTATCTTTGGAGTTTGTGGTCGCAGCACAAAATAGACGTTGGCGTCCTTTGAAGAGGGCAACTGCCATACAATTTGAAGGGCGTGCCTTATTCAGACGAGGCAATAATGAAAATGCACTCGATAACGAGCATGGGAATGATACTTGTAGAGGAGTCCTGAACATTTTTACATCCATGCTCAAAGGCAGCAAGAGTTTCCTGAGTTTCCTTTGCCCCAGATATTATTTGGTTTATCTTAAGAACATAAAATGTCTGTTTTGTAGGACACATTCGCGTGGACAAGCCAGGTGCACTCGATCGTGTTTAGTGGAAAAAATGTGATATTTTTTTTTCATTTTCATTGCGACTGTGGAATTCCATGAATATAAGGGAGCAAAATACGGAACCGGTTTTACCCAAACATAATGACGCAGTCGAGTCCCAAAGAATCCAATTGTCAGTCTCGATGTTGCCGAATTAATGTAAATAAGTTGGTCGATTTAATATGATTTTACTAAATGTAAGGAATTAATGTAAATAAGTTGGTCGATTTAATATGATTTTACTAAATGTAAGGAATTAATGTGAATTAATGTCAATTTAATGTGAATTTATTAAATGTCAAATTTGATTGGGTTAAAGTGGGGAGTAGGTTATCTGAGTTTAATTTCTTTACAGGTGAGTTTTACAGGTGAGTTAGTTTTAGGAGTGACTTAGTTGGGAGGAGACAACCTAAACTGGTGAAAATCACAATTCCATTAACTTTAACAACTTAAAGATAATATAAAATAAATTAATATTTAAATTTTTTTTAATATTTTAATAATAAAATAATAATAGCTTTTTGTAATTTAATATATAAGTATTGAATCTTTGAAAGATAATATATGAATTTATGTGCTCTCAATTGATAAATAATATATAGATTGATTTTCTTAATGTTTCTAAATATTAAATTAAATTATTAAAAATAATAAATATACATGAAGTATATCATACATTATTATTTTTGAAAAAAAATATTGTAATAAATAGACATAATGTTAAAAAAATTAATAATAATAAAATATGTATATAATTAAAATAAGTAAATATGTTTACAAAGTAAATATAGAATAGAAGGTAAATAAGTGTATTATTAAGGTATTCTTTAGATAAGATCATTGATTTAGTGAATGCTTACTTTTAAACAGAAAACCATGAAATATAAATCTTACTTCAAAATGTTTTAATACTAAATAATTTAATAATTTAATAGTAATCATAAATACAAATAAAATAATAATATTTTATAAATATATAAAAAAAATGAAAATGTATTTAAAATAAACTAACCTAGATCTAAGTCTTAGGTTCTATCAAGTCAGAAGGATCATATTTGTTTAGGTGCACACATCTACTTGAATAGTTCTAGTTGTATAATGTCCAAAACCAATATTTGGTAGAGGAAATTGGGATAAGTCACTATTCAAAATAACGCAATTACCAAGTAATTTTCTTCCATCATCTATACCAAGTGGAGTTTGTGCTAGAAATTTTATGAAAATGTATTATTTTATCAATTTCAATAATACTATTTAAAAACATAGTCCATATAGTCTGAAAGAGATCCTTTTCTCAATCAGAATACAACAAAGTAAACAATTTTCCAAAGAAAAAAAAACTCCCACAGTTTTTTCACTTTAAGAGGGCAATCTCCCCCGGGAAATAATAAACATTTTGCTTCATTATCCAAACATCTTTTGTGATGATTCAAAATCTTCGGGATAGACATACACGTAGGTTACTCCCACTTAGGATTTCACTACTTAACCGACCATTTGCACCGATCCGACGACCTGGCTCGCGTGAGCGGTCACATCCGACATTGCTGGTCGTCCGATCGGTGCAAATGGTCAGGTAAGTAGGTTACTCCCACTTAGGATTTCACTACTTAACCTACCATTTGCACCGATCAGACGACTTGGCTCGCGTGAGCGGTCACATCCGACGTTGTCAGTCGTCCGATCGGTGCAAATAGTCGAGTAAGTAGGTTACTCCATACACTTACGGAGTAAAATTTGAAAGTGTGTTAATTGTAATGTTCTTTTATCCAAAGCCTCTCTAGCAAGAAATTTTTGCATTATATTTTTTCTTTTCTTTTCGAGCTTTCCCATTTTCTTTAAAACTAAAACAAATACAATCACTTTTGATTCTCAAAAAATAGAGAATAAAGACTCAATTTCAATTCAAATTTACAGATATCAAGTTATTTTATTAAAAATGAAAATTTTTGTTTCCAACTTCACAAAATTTGAACAAATACAATCAATTTCAGTTGTTTTGCTAAAAATTTACATGTGAGCTGGTACACTTTTACCAAACAAATTACAAGTTTCAAGCTATCTCTTCATCATGAAAATAGATTAAAGTTAGATTTGTGTTTAAAACACTTTTACCAAACAAATTACAAATTTCAAGCTATCTCTTCATCATGAAAATAGATTAAAGTTAGATTTGTGTTTAAAACATGGTGTAAGAATAAAGTTGTATTATTTGGAGTTTGATTGGTTTGTGAAATTGTGAGCCTTTTTGTTTAGAAGTTTTTAATTAAATTTTTTTTACATGTATTTTATTTTGTAAGTGTTTATTATTAGTTAGATAATTAAATATGTAAATTTTTTAATTTGATATTATTTTGAAAAATATGATTTTTATGTTAATTAATTTTTTTAATAAAAATATTGTGATTTTTTTGTTTTGGAATTATTTTTATAATACAATTTTCTTAAAAAAATATTTATCTTTAAAAATGTGATTTTTATGTTAAATAAATTTCTTTTTCTAAATTACTATTTAAGATCATTTTTTTAATGTTAATTATGTTATATGTTTTTAAATAAAAAAGTGATTTTTATGTTAAATAATTTTTTTTCTAAAATACTATTTTTTTTATGTTAATTATGTTATATGTTTTTAAATTATGTTAATTTTATTTTGTCTTTTCTTTCTGAGTTTTCCAATTTTTCTTTAAAACTAGAACAAATACAGTAAGTTTAGTGTTCATCTCGCAATGAAAATTTTCATTCTCAATTTTCCAAAGTTTGGGGAAAAACAAAGAACAAATGCTCAATTTCAATTCAAATTTACAAATTTAGAGCGCTATTTTCTTCAAAATGATAATTGTGGTTTCCAACTTTACAGAATTTGAACAAATGCTATCAATTTCAGTTGTTTTTAGTAGTTGTATTTTTGCTAAAAAATTTACATGCCAATTAGAGGAAATTTCAACTCAAAATGGGCCTTTTAACTTTTATTCAAATTCCATGTCATCGTGTATTAGCCAATGAAATTTCTTTAAATTTGAAATACGGTATAGGTCTTAAACACTTTTTTAATATACATTTGGGGATAGGTATCATAAAAAAAACTATTTTTTTT
>LPNX010346103.1:377735-401325 GCA_001517045.1 Pseudotsuga menziesii | reverse complement strand
TTCTTCCTCCAAAATTAATAAATATTATTTTATTATTTTAACTATTATTTTATTAATTCATTTTAGGAGGCCCATTTTGATTTGAAATTTCCTCTAATTAGTAAGCAGGTAAACCAATATTTCTTAGAAAATCAATAATTTCAACCTTATTGTTTTGTTGCACAATGCCATTAAAATCCTCTCACATCTATACTATCACTAAATTGTGTTTTTTGGTGTTTTAACACGAACTCGCACGCTTGTATTTTCTCACTGCATAAAATTTGCAAACAGGATCTACAATTTTAGTTCTATGAGTTATGTGGCGCTGAGCTTATCTCAATTGCAAATTCACTTTAGTTTATCTACGTGTCATCAGGCCCTATCTCACCCCCATTACTTCCTCCTCTTCCATCTTCTACCGACCCCATTAGGCTTCTCCTCTTTCTGCACTCCTTCTAGTGAGACCTTGTTGCTGACGACGAACACCATCAACCCAACAATTGTTTAATAAATATGGTTGTCAAAGCACCCAGATGCCTGTCCTGTAAGCTTTTCGTGTACATTTCATCTATGATCTATCATTTGTCATTGCAAATGCCCTCCTCCATCACATAGCATCCATCATCCTGCTACGATACATGGCCATGAGGAACCCATGCTCTGTGTGGCCAAGTTATACTATAGTCCACTCGAATCAACAATGAAATCTGCAACCACTAAGTATCACATACCACTTGGATCGGCATCAAAATAAACGGATCAGGATGAAGCAAACCTGACCGCAAATCGATTCATTTCATTGTAATATTTGCAACACCTATAAAGCTAAACAGAAGTGAATGGAGTGGACTAGTCGAGGTAAAATATATGAGGCTAAGCCCGGTTCAACAAGATAGATTTCAATGGTGTATCCGGTCACTGTGCTCCTTAGTGAGATGGGATTCATCTTATTTCCATTATATGTTCAACAATAGACAAGAAGAGTGGCACCAAAAAGGATATCAAACTCAATGTACCATGAATATTGATTAAATTGAGCAGGAGGCTCACTACTCATTTTGCTTTCAGAGAGAATGAACTTTGTGATTGCTACAACTGAAAAGTCGGGCACACAAAGAATTTGATGAGGGGATAGCTAAAGTGATTTGTTGAGTTAAGTATGTTGTTGAGTGCTAAGTTGCAGAAGTCTGTTGTGTAGCAGAGATCTCTATCCTAGTGGTGCAGTGAGCAAGCTCGAGGGTCCTAAGCAAGTGATTTGGCTGCTTCAGGAAAAGGTTGGGTGGAACAGTCTCCCTTGGGTGTTAGTTTCTTTTTGCAACATATCCAAGGTCCAACTCTACATTTGTAATATGTTATTTATTTCTGTTTAAGTAGCTAAAATAATTTTCAATATGGTTATAGTTAAATGATATTTATTCAATGATTAGTTGATGAAGTATTTGCATAGAAACTTATTGAAAAAGAAATGATTTTAAAATTATCTCCTGTATTTTTCCTCTCACTAAAGTGACGTACTCTAGTACATAAAGATATGAAATTATGTTGAATAGTAGTATCAGAATGAATGAATAAATGTGTAGTTTTGTTAATACAAAGCATAGAAATGATATATATTTATATTCTATATACAATCTACTGCTAGTTAAAAGACCTGGTAAATATTTAAATACAAGCTATAGCTCTTAATTCAAGGGTTAAACTTTTAGTGAAATCAAGCTTTCATTACAGTACAAGTATCGAAATTGAAAGTAAGTGCAGAGTCCTCTTCTTCTATGTATGTATTAAAGTAACCTTTATTTCTCAAACACATTAATTTCTGACTATATAAGAACATAAATGTACATATTCAAACTTATTATTACTCTACTATAATAATCTCTCTAGTATCAAACTGTATTTCCTTAATCAAACTTTAATATTATTTTAGAATAATTAGATTTCATAATGAATCATGTTAAAACTAAACTATAATTCTTAAGGGTATCTTAACCCAGTTTTTTAGCAGTTAAACCATTAATGTAAACACCAAGTCGAGATTATCGACAAATCGTAGCACTGATTGCAAGCTTCCGATTTAAATTGTTGTTGTTCCTGTAGTGTTTCTTCTTCATAACAGAAGTTGCAAGCAGCCTTAGGGCTTAAATGTTCAAACAGTATGATTCATGTTGACGAGAGTTACTTACAGTCTCAGAGCCATAAAAATTAAATAAACAAAGATATTTACTCAAAACTTTACAGCTTTAAATGAATTAATAAAACCCTAGTTCTATTTTAACTAAACTCTTTGTTAACTACACAGTCATATTAATAACTGTCAATAGAATAAACAACTGTGTAATCCATCTTAAAAGTAATAAAATCTTTCTTATAGCTTTATCGAAATTTTCCCGTAATGTTTAGTTAAACAGTTGAATTCCTTTATATAGAGGTCCGAATAATGGCAAACACTCCACAACCAAAAAAACTCTCAATAAATAGGTTAACAATAAAAAAAACAAATTTTTAAATAGTAATTATTTATTTAAACACATCGACAGCATAGCCAGAACAGTATTGTAACTTATAACCAATGAGGTGCTCTAAAACACGAAGCTTAGTATCTTTTAACTCACAACAAGTTTTGGATCGCAGAGAAAAAACTCATGGGCTTGTCCCATATCATATCTTTCATTAATTCAAATCAATAATGAGGTTACGACAGTATTACCACAACATATTTGTTAAATTCATGTTAAAAGCCTTCACTTATTAACACAGATTGAAAACTGAGAATAGATCTAGGAAAAGCCCTCACGGGTCAATAAGAAACTAAAAGACACTTGTAGATACAACTAACAGTAAGAAGATTTTTGTTAATTGTGTTTTCAGCCCAAGTTTTCAGTAAGAACCTCACGACATCAATCATTTACGATTAGTCCCTTAACTGATAAATAAGGTTCATTTTGTTTTAGAGCTGTCCTTTATCAAAAACAAAGTTGTAATAACGGCCATTTAATCCACACACAACAAAACAACTGTGTAGAGGTTTGCAGCTTTAGTGAACTGTAAATAAAATCCCTCGCAGGGTCAAAACCTTTTTAGGATCGGTACAAGTTTTTAAAGAAGTGAATGACATATTCAAATAGAAGAATTTATAACAACACAGCTCAAACGCAAGACTCCACGAGTATTGATTCATTTCATATTTTGGAATTTACACAGTTACCTTAACCCTAACAGAGTTACAATATCAAAATCTCATAAGATTCATTGAAGCAAATAAAGAAAAACATTATATTATCAAGGTGTATGCTAAAGCATTTACATCCCATCTCTTGATCACAACTTCTTATAGTTCTGGAGTTTATACAGAAATTCTTAAAAGCTAAATGAACAGAGATACAAAACCCTCATGGGTATTTATAATATTACAAGTTTTCAAAACTAACAAAAGTGTAGATTGGTGTAGTCACCTACAGGTGGCGAAACACCTTCACCTTTTCAAATGTTTAATACCAAAGCCAACACGGAGTAGGAAGAAAACCAAATACCATAAAGTATACTCCAATGGTCTCTTCAAGAGCCACGCAAGAAGTTTCATAGGTCATACCAGTTAAGGAGGGGTTTCACAGCTTTTAATCCATCCACACCTGTAGCGACATTCGTCCTGCACACAAAGAGTACCTTAGATTAAACCTTGAACATCTTAAAACTTGGTAAGGGAAGTAGAAATAAAAATGATTATGGTATACCTACTCAGCCTTTAAAGACATACAGGCATCACCAAAACAAGGATTTCAGGTTCCTCCATAAATCGAAACATGCTCAAACATGTTTGAAGCACTTCAAGGTTCAACGTAATAACTACTTCATCTAGTCTCGCAACCAAGGAAATGGTAAGTCCAAGCAGTCGGAGTTAAACGGAATTGCAAAGCAACCTCCGCCTTCAGACAATTTTCCAACGAAAACAATAGATCTTTACACCAGAGCGTGTTAAACTTTTAGGGTTTTGCTTAGCATTAAGTGATAGCCAGTTGGATTTCACATAGCCATCACATGGTCGGAGGGTAGGAATCTCAATAACATGTCCTTGATCTTTCGAAATCATATTAATGTTGCCGAGGTCAACCATCTTTTCAAGCCTTTAAGGTGGTTAAGCATGTGGCTTGAGCAAATCCCAAGGTTCTACAAAGCATACCTCGTTGTAAGGTTAAAATTATACAACCTTTCGCCATTTAAGACTTCATATTAACAATACTTGTTTTACAACCTGCATAAATGAAGTTGGTATTCAGTAAATATTGAATATGGAATCAATTGTGATGTCTTGGTTATGTTTAATATGAATTTGAACTATGAGAAGTAATTTAGGAATAGGTTATTCGCCAAACCTTAGTTTTCTCCTTGTCATTGCTCCTTTGGCGTCTTGTTTAGAGTTTGTCCTTTAACTGATTTTGTCTAGATGCCTTAGAGACTGTACAAAGTAAAGTGAAGGACTCATGCATTAGTCGTGATGACTAAGTAATCCCATGATCCATCTCTTGCGCAGCTCAGGTTTAGGATTCAAACAACAAACAACAACGAAAAAGTGCCTTGCGACAACAAATTAATTTGTGGACAATTTTCTTAAAAAGTGATGTCATGTCGACGGATCACAAAATAAGTAAGCAAGTGATAACTTAAATACATGACAACAGTAACGCATGATGAAAGAAGTATGAGTAATACGATCGCTCTATTTATTGTCTAGTAAATTGCAATAGTACATGCAGTAAATAATAAATAAATTTATTTTACGAAATTAAGGGATGTTACAATAATCATATTTGATGTTTGGTATTCCGAGTTTTTATCCAAAACTATATCTTATGGCTCCATAAAGATGCAAGTTACAATAGTTTAAACTGCATTTGCTTTGGTAAGGAGAACTCATGGTTTGTTAAAAACCTCTCTATTCATGTTCTCAGGTTCAATTAACAAATTGCAGAAATGTTATCAACGTTATACAACATAGGTCAATTTTTCAATGTCTATTAATACTCTTGAGGCCATATGTGGACCTTCAAATGGATTTATTCATTCAATATTCAGCATCCCAGGTTGAGGTCAAGATCTAATGTTGTCATTCATGCTCAACATCCTTTCCCACCGTCAGTGAATTGAGTGAATTGAGATACCCAAATGCAACAACTTATTTGCAAGGAATAGTTAAACCTATATGGTGTTCGAGTACAAACTCCTCCGCTTTGCATAGCAGTCCACATAATACAGGGTGGTTGAAATAAGCAATGGGTGAGATAAACAGCCTAGGTTGGCTTTGCAAGTTTGCACAATGACCAGAAATTGATTGTACGAATATTTCATGAATATTCTGCTCATCTTCTACATTCAATCCAAGTTTATGCATTGTCATCGATGAATAAATCTTTCTCGGCATTAGCGATACTGTGGCACTTCCTCACCATCTTCCAGAAGAGGAGAGCTTGAATTATTTATTTTCCATGTTCCTAAGTTCCCATTGCTATTACCATATCCACACAACAAAAAGCAAGTGATATGATGAATCCGCTTGTTTAAAAGACCAAGACATGTTCATGGTATAAACAGAATCAAGAATCCAAGCACAAGGTGGACCATTGTTTTTGGTAAAGAATATCCATCACCATTACCTGTCAACAAAAATACAATACAAAAATGTGTAAGGATGCTTTTAGAAGAGAAGATAAAAGATTCTAAACCCAAGGTTTTTCGAATACCAAGCTTTTTTTAGATTTTTTATATGAAAAATAAAATAAAAATGTTGGTGTTATAAATATGTATTTTAATTTGTTGTGATTATATTTTAAAAGTGCATTTTATTTATTAAGTTAATAAAAGTAAAAAATTATATTTCCAAACAATGTTTAAAATGAAATAAATCTTAAAATTATTAAATTAAAGAAACAAATTATCAAATTAGATGAAGATAAATTTATAAAAATTATAATAAATATAAAATTACAAAATATTAAAGTATTATACATTAACTAAAATGTAAAATATTCAAATTAAATTAAAAACTAAAATAAACAATTTGAAAAACCATATATAGGCATTAATAATTTAGGTATATCACGATAAAGAATGCATAAATTATATCTCTATGCGTAACTTATATGGAATAAAAAGGTAATGTATTAATTATGTGATATAGCTCAAAGTTATTTAAAATTAAAATATAATACTCAATAAAAGTAGGGTTAACTTTAAAACATTTTATATTTACTTATAGTATCAATAAATCTTATAAAAAATGGTAAAAATTGAAAATAATAATGAGATTGTATCTTAGACCTCTAAATGTTTATGTACTAAGTGCACAACAATAACAATTTAGGTTTTTTTGTTGATAAAAAACAACAAATGATTTACATTTCTTAACACATCTATACATCTCAAAACAATATAAGGAGTTGATAATAGGGACAATATGTAAAAGTCTTGGTTGACGACAAATGTAATCATATGAGAATGTTTGGGTATAAGATGCAAGATTGTTGATAGGAATGGAAGGTCACAAACTATTATGGGAGAAAACTTGTCGTTATGAGATAAACAACTATTCGTATCCTTATGATTATCCTTGGGAGCCACTTAGACCGTGTTGGGATCTCTTTTAATTATGGATATTATATGCATTGATGTTTCTCTCTATAAATTCACACCCTTGAGATTTTTCTAGATGGGATGCATGCAAATCATGGTATGTGCAAGGAGGCTTGCCTAAAGTAAATTGGTTTATGACGACCCCTTGAGTGAAATGATGAATATGAGTGGAGGGCCATATCTAAGGGGATATGGAAGAGATGAAGGGGATTAGATTGTCCCAACTCATTCAAATGATATTAATCTTCCAAGCAAACCTTTGTAGAGGAAAATTATGAATTTGTTATAGGGAAACTCTAAGAGAAGACCTAACACTGGACTATGGAAGGAAGATAGATTGTGAGTGTAACATCCCTAAAATTCATAAAAAAAATTGTTTACCAAATGTAACTTCTAAAATTCTTAGAATTCCAAGAGATGTTATACTTCAAATTACTCTCTATGTCATGAAGATAATGCCTTTGTTAAAATCTACAAATTTCATGCGTCTATGTTTAGAGTAACTCGTTAGCATGCTTCTTTTCATGACCCATGTCAATAATACGTCATACATTCTGGTTGATACTGTTTTGTGACAATAACTGCTCGAATGACTATGTTGAAAGTAAGGTCGTAAAACTATTTGTCATTTCCTTCAGTTTTGTTCTGCACAAGAGTTGTTTTAAAGGATAGGGTCATAGGCTTACTAACCTTTTGTGGCTGACGCAATGAACCCTGGTTTTCTCTTTGTGCAGATGGGTGAAAACGCCCTTAAGTTTGGTTAGGGAACACAACCTATCTACAAGGCATCAAAAACACATAAAAACAAAAAGGGTGCCACCAAGGTTTGGAATGACATATACCCTAACCTAGTTTTACAAATAAACTTCATACTATATGTTATACGTTCCAAAGTGAGGACATATGCAAAGAATTTGTTGTGATGCAATGGTTATCCTAAACTTTAAATCCACCATGTGACAGCACTATGCAAAAGAGTTTGGCTTTCGGAAAAAGTATCGACAGTTAGCATAAACCTTGGTCTTGCGGTGGTGGTAACGTTATACAAAGGACATGTATTAAATTCATTCCAAACCAGGCCATGTGATTGCAGTAAAACCTCCTTTTGGCGACAGAAGGACAAAGTGAAACCTTGGGGTTTTATTGCACCTCGAAGGATGTGACTGTCATTTTGATGGGGTTGTGTTTGGTTTGTTTATTGTTCTCCTAAAATTTGATCTCGGCTTTTGGCTACTCGACTTAGTAAAATTTCTAATAGTAAACAGAGATGGAGGAACCATAACACCTGGCCCTCAAGACCTCCTAAACCTGTCCAAGATTGATTTGCTTGCGGATGTTCTTTGTTGGCCTGGTTTTGGTGATAATGGGTGACTCTGTCTGGTTCTAATAGCGCCAAGAAAGGTAATATCTCCGCTATAATTCCCATACTATTTTTTTTTTCTTTGAGTAAAGATTTAAGAAAATTATGTTCACCTCTGAGTTTGTGTTTGCAGGAAGTAAATAGAGTGATCCTCTGCGACAAGGTTTTTCATTGGATGTAAACCAAGAAGATTTTCTTTTGGCTGGTAAGACTCATGGCCTTACCTCTTATGGCTCTGTCGACAAAACTAGGTGTCTAGTTGGATGTTTACCCCCATAACATTGGGGATTCATCTCTACAACTATCGTTGGTGTAAAATATTAAACTCCTTTCGTAGTCGTGAGATGTTCATAAAAGGGACTGTACATGATTATTGATTTGTTTTATTTTTAGAAGTGAGAGCAGTCCTTCGGCTGACTCCACAGGAATGTAAAATGAAATACCAAGTAAAAACCCTGTGAGGGATTTTGGTTTGTAAAACTCATATGTAAAATGATTTACAGAGCGTTATTTTTGTAAGACTATAATATGGCCATGAGGCCTTTACTATCGTGATTGATTTTGATGAAGGTCGTAAGGCCTCAAAGGATTTCGACTGTATACTAAATTCTAGAATGGTTTTCTTTTCAGTTTCTTTTTAAAGACCCATGAGGGTTTAATGTTTATAACCATGACATAGCAGTGATGTAGTTTCATTTTGTTGCTTCGTAGCTTATGGCTATGGGAGTTTTGTACATTATTTTAATGTCCTTCTATTTGATGGTTAGATACGTATCAGACTCAGTCATTATTTATCGGTTACTTGCGATGTATAAGCTTTAACTATAACAATAATTTTAGATTTGTTTTTATAACCCCTAAATATGACCGTAAGGCCTTGTAAGATTGTATGGCCATGAGGCATTTTTCCCCAACCACTTGCTCTTGGAAGGAAGATACTCGGCCATAGAGACATTGTTAAAAAGCATTTATTGTTTATTTGATTTAGCAAAAGTTTTTATAAAAACCCTTGAGGGTTTCGTGATCGATTCCTGATTCTACAATTTGTTATTTATCCTTAATTTAGAAATATTATAAGCTTGTACTGATCATTTTATTTTCTTGAAAATAGGATCCGTAGGGTAGTACTCTGTCTCAAGTCATGAAACTATTATTAGGTTGAAAAGACTATATTGTTTCCTTAGTGGATAACCTGATATTAAAACAATAGAAAAAATTAAGCCCTAAGGCTGTTACAACTTTCTTCTACAAGTTATTGACTGCAGATAACAATGTCAATTCGACCTATAGCCTATAATAGCGCCGCGGCCTGTCGATAATCTCGATTTGGTGTTTTCTAAATTTAATGGTTAAGAAACTGGGCCATGATGCCCTTACACAAAACTATTGGGAAAACTAGCTTATTTATTGATATTTAAATTTTGTTTATCCTACTGTATCTAGGTTAAGATCAAAAGGTTGTGACTCGGCCCTAGAAACATATATACTATAGATGTATCTATATACAGATCACGACCCTTGAGATGTTTAGAATTAAGCATTGTTAAGATTAGTTTATAGAACTGTTAAGTATCTTATACGTTTTTATCCTTAGTATGATCTTTCATTCTTATAATTATTTGTAATATTGTAGTAATTTCAGTGACCTAATTTCCTTATAAGACTTTCACAAGTCTTTACTGGAATGCGAAAATGTTGTTTAATTAAATCTAGACCAGCAGAGGGAATACTTCTAACACTAACATTTTGGTAGATTGTAATGACTAAGATAGAAATAAAGTAGAAATATGTTAATGATTATACAAGGAGAAAAGAAGAACATCATTTAGACTAAGAAATACTTCACAAAATGACTAAATTGGTAAATATAACCCTAAACTTGAATAAACAGGAATGTAGTTTTGGTGACAGCTTCCATATATAAAAATCATAATATATCCAATCATTCTAATTAAATTTTTTGAACATATTCCAAATAAAAGTACAGATTCAGAATTAAATAACAGTTGAACCTGGAAAATATGCAGAAGGGGACAACACCCAAAGGAGACTGTTCCACCCAACCTTTTCCTAAAGCATCCAAAGTTACTTTCTTAGGACCCCGAGCCTATTCACTGAACCACTAGGATGAAGATCACTGCCACACAACAAACTTATTGCAAATTAGCACTCAGTAGCAAAATTAAGTCAGCAAATCACTTTACCTATCCCCTCATCAAATTCCTCGTGTTCCTGACTTTTCAATTTGCAGCAGTGTTAGCAATGTTAGCAGCTTTCCAAAAATTTAGTCAGCTTTATACATGTTAGCAACTTTATGAGTTGTTTTAATAGGTATAAAGTGTGCTGCCTTACTTAGTTTATCCACAACTATCATTATTTAATCATTTTGTTTTTGGTTCTTAGGTAAGCCAGTTATAAAATCAAGACTAATGGCTTCCCATTTCCAATTTGGAATTGGTTATGATTGTAAAAGACCTGTTGGGTGTTGATGTTCATCTTTAACTTGCTGACATTCTATACACCTAGCTAAAAATTCAGCAACTTTGGTTTTCATATTAGGCCAAAAATACTACTTTCTCAACATTGTTATCATCTTTTGATACCCCAGGTGTCCGAAATAAGGATTTTTGTGTACTTCATTCAAAATTAGTAGTTTCACTTCCGGTATATTTGGCACATAAAGTCTGTTTTTATACAGCATTAGACCTTTTTCATTTAAACTGTAATATGTATTTATATTTTCATATGCATTATGAGTTACTTTTTCTTTTAAACTTTGGTATTCCATGCCCAGTTTTATTCCTTCTTCCAATTTATCTTCTAATTCTGTTTTATAACTGCTAATGGTAGCTACAAAACTTATTACTACATTTCAGCTTAAGGCATCAACCAATTTATTTTCTTTCCCTTTAATGTGTTTGATTTCAAAATCATACTCACTAAGGAAAGCTAACCATCTAGCTTTCCTTGCGTTTAGATTTTGTTGATTAAATAGATATTTTAGGCTTATGTTATCAGACATTAGCAAAAATATTTTACCTATTAGATGATGGCGCCACATTTTTAGAGCATGGATTATGGCAGCCAACTCTAGGTCATAAGTTGCGTAATTATTTTCGTGTGTTTTTAATTTCCTTGATTCATACAAAATTGCATGACCTTCTTGTGTCGGTACTCCACCCAAACCTTCATTGCATGTATCAGTGCATATGACGAAATCTTTGTCTGGATATGTTATTTTTAGAATGGGTGTAGTGGTTAATAATCCTTTTAATTTATTAAAAATTTCTTCATATTTTTTTATCCTAAACAGATTTCTTGCCATTTTTCTGTAATGATGTTATAGGATTTGCAATTTTTGAAAAGCCTTCTATAAATTTTCTATAATAACTTGCTATTCCCATAAAGGATCATACATCAATTACGTCCTTAGGAACAAGTCAATCAATTATTGCTTTTATCTTATCTAGGTCTACCGATATCCCTTCCTTGGATATTACGTGCCCTAGATATTGTATCTTATCTTTATAAAATTCACATTTACTAAACTTAGCATATAGTTGTTGTTCTCTTAATACTTGTAGTATTATCTGCAAGTGTTCTACGTGCTCTTCTTTTGTTTTAGAATAGATTAATATGTCATCGATAAAGACAACCTCAAATCTGTCTAAGTATTTATTTAGGACATTGTTCATTAAGCACATGAAAGTTGTTGGAGCATTAGTTATCCCAAAGGGCATAATCACAAACTCATAGTGCTTGTATCTAGTTCTGAAAGCAGTCTTGAAGATGTCCTCATCTTTAATTCAGACTTGATGATATCCAGATCAGCAAGTCTATCTTTGAAAATATCGTCGCTCTGTGTATCTGATCAAACAGATCATCGATGCGGGGCAGACGATACCTATTTTTTATTGTCATTTTATTCAGTTGATGGTAGTTTATACATAGACGTAATGTCCCATCTTTCTTCTTAACAAAAAGGATAGGTGCTCCCCAAGGGGATACACTCGGTCTTACATAGTTTCTATCTATTAATTCTTGCAATTATAATTTTAATTCGTTAAGTTCTAAAATGTTCATTTAATAAGAAGCTTTAGAGTTTGGTACAACTCCTGGTATTAATTCGATTATAAAATCCAGATCTCTCTTTGGAGGTAGTCCTGGAATTTCTTCCGAGAAAACATCCGAGAAATCCTGTAGGATTGGAATTTCATCAAAAATTAACTTATATTTCTTACCAATTTGCTCATTATTTATTATGTGTACAACAAAAACTTTACAGCCTTTTCTTACAACATTTTTCATCTGTAAGGTTGAGATTTGTCTAATAGAGACCTTCCTAGGTATTCCCTTGACTGAAATCCTTTCTTCTTTATTATTTAAACAAGTAGAAGTTTTATGAAAACAATTTAGGATCACTTGGTGTTTTTCCAACCAATCCATACCTATTAGGACATCGTAAGACCCTAACGGTAACACATTTAACTTGACTTGAGTTTCAAACTGACTCATAAGCAAGTTTCAGTTTTCAACATAATTGACCACTTTCCTTTTAGTTCTTGTAGCTAACTGGACCAGCCATGATTTTTTAAACTTTTTTAAAGATAAACTGCACTTTTCCACTATGCTAGGAAATACATAATTTAAACTAGCACTTGGATCAATCAGGATGGAAACAAACTGGTTTTGTATCATACCTTGCACTTCCACCATGGAAGTATAATGGTTCGTGTCTCGGTTCTCTAAAGTTGCATTTATTCTGGGCATTTCATTTGCCACATCTCCAACTGTTTCCTCTTCCTAGATGGTATGCACGTTGCTGAAATCCCCCTTCCTGTTCGGATAGTACTTGGCATAATGTGGTCCTTGACATTCCCAACATTTCATTGGTTCCTTAAGTTCATTGTTTTTAACAAAGTTGTTACACATATACCTGCCTTTTAGTGATGTAGTATTATGTGGTGATTTATTTTTAAAATCAAATCCCTGGTAGTTATTCTTCGAGAAATTCTTAGATTTACTCCCAAACTCTTATTTGACTTAAACGCTCTTCTTTTCTAGTCAAAGTGACTTGTCTTCTTATTCTTCTAGTTAGGTAAACTTTCTCTTTTCTTAATCTATTCATAAGAAAATTAACCTTTCTCATAGCTTCCTCAAGGGTCTTCATATTATCAAACTCAATTCTATCCTTGAAGCTAGTGGGCAGACAACTTAAAAATCTTTTTATTTTAGGCTTTTCATCGATTATGTAAGGTACAATTCTTAACATATTTATAAATTTGCTACTCAACTCTTTCATTGACATTGAAACTAATTTTAGTTCATAGAATTTTTTAGATCTTTCCTCGTAGTACTGTTCAGATAAAAACTTCCTTTTAAAATACTTTTTAAAAACTCTCCGGGTTAAGTACTTCTACGTAATATTTTTTACTCTTTTTATGTCTTGCCACCAGATATCAACTTTTCTGGTTAAGTTGTAAATGGCCATGCGAGCTTTTAGCCTGTCAGAATAGTTATAGATCTGGAAATATTTCTTCATTCCTGACAGCCAAGCTTCGGCTTCTTCACATTTTTCTACTTTTATGTTAAACATGGGAGGCTTTATTTTTTTTAATTCCCTAGAAATTTCTTCGTAGGGTTTGTACTTTCTCCTCCTAGGTTTATGGTCACTTTCACTTCTGTCACTTGTGTATTTATACCTTCCCCTATGTGACCTTGCCTTTACTTCTAAAGAAGATTCACTATCAGAATATTTTTGCTTTCTGTCCCTTATGTTTGTAGGATGTTATTTCAGAATCGGTTTCATAAACATTTCTTTTATCTTTTCCTATGTTATGCATTTTGTCTAATAACATCTGATTCATTTCTAGAATTCTTTCACTATCCATTTTTACAGTTTGCAGTTCATCGTTTAACTCCTTAATTGTCTGTAGTAACTCTGAAGGTGAATTATGCAGTTCTACATAAATGTTGTATGTGTTGTTGTGCTGAGACCCATTTTCAGCAGATGCTTCAACACCTTCCATTTTCCTGCAAAACAAATTTTATATTTCTGTATAGAAATAAATGTAAACAAAATCAATATATTTGTTTTCTTATTTGCATGCGAGCGAGCCAATCAGGGCTAGTGTTTGGAAACTCACTATGATACCACATGTAACATCCCTAAAATTCATAAATAATAAATAAAATTATTTAGCAAATGTAACTTCTCAAAATCTTAGAAGTCCAAGAGATGTTATACTTCAAATTACTCTCTATGTCGTGATGATAATGGCGTTGTTATAATCTGCAAATTTCATGTGCATATGTTTAGAGTAACTCGTTGGGATGCTTCTTTTCACGACCCCTATCAATAATATGTCATACATTCTGGTTGATAATATTTTGTGACAGTAACTACTCGAAAGACTGTTGAAAGTAAGGTCGTAAAACTATTTATCATTTCCTTCAGTTTTGTTCTTCACAAGAGTTGTTTTAAAGGATAGGGTCATAGTCTTTCTTATCCTTTTGCGGCTAACGCAATGAACCCTAGTTTTCTCTTTGTGCAGATGGGTGAAAACGCCCTTAAGTTTGGTTAGGGAACACAACCTATATATAAGGCATCAAAAACACATAAAAACAAAAAGGGAGGCACCAAGGTTTGGAATGATCGATATCCTAGCCCAATTTTGCAAATAAACTTCATACTATATGTTATACATTCCAAAGTGAGGACATATGCAAAGAATTTGTTGTGATGCAATGGTTATCCTAAACATTAAATCCACGATGTGACAACACTATGCAGAAGAGTTTGGCTTTTGGAAAAAGTATCGACAGTTGGCATAAACCTTGGTCTCACGTTGTTGGTAACGTTATAGAAAGGACATGTATTAAATTCGTTCCAAACCAGGCCATGTGATTGCATTAAAACATCCTTTTGGCAACAGAATGTAATGTCCCCATTTTTATAATTGCATAGTAGGACAATTCCATCAATCCTACTAGTTCCCTACATTGGATGGATGCATTTGGAATTTTAATAAGGGAGCTAATAAATGATGTTCTGACATTAGAAGGGAATAAATATTTAATAATGGATCTTATTAAATAAACATTATGATGAGGTGCCTTCTTGATGTACATTTGTATGATGTTGTTATGTACTTTCATGATCTATATTATGTACTCATGATGTTTGGAAGGGTGCAATGCAAGCAATGGGATCCTGACATTGCTTGGTTTCATCTCACTTCGAGTAGCAGTTTGATTGTTGGTTTGAGGAAGCAAACCAACCTTCAATTGTTTGAGTTCATCTTTATAGAGCAGTGTTTGAGTTTCCTATGTGGGAGACCCTCTAAGGGATGGATTCAATTTTTGCATGCTTGGTGTTCATGGCATTTTAGCATAGACATTTCACACCATGCATGTATCAAGATCATATGGGACCCTGGTAACATTTTTGGTCTCATTGGTTTCAATTTTGGGGGCAACAAGCAGCATTGGAGGTTGATTCACCACTTGAGAAGATGATTGTAATCAGAGTAGTGAATCAACAATCATGGTGGTTCCTCTCTAAAATTTTCTTGGAATATTAAGAAACTCAAAGTTTGGTAACTCAACACCAACTTCAAAGAATTATACAGAAGCAAAAAGGGGTGAAAGTTTAGAAAAGTTTTCCAAAATATGGAGGTAGAGATTATTTGCACAAATTTGGTTATTATGGATTTGATTAATCCTTTTGGTGTTAGTAGTGATGTTACAGGATATATCAATATTCACAATCCACATCTCTTTACTTTTGGGAACACAATATTGCAGTACATGAGTGCCACTACTAAAATTGCAGTTAAAGAAAATTAATGAGCAGAACCATAACAGAGCACTTGGTGCAAAGGAAGGAGTACCAAATGAGGATGCCACTTGGGAATATGAAAAGATTTTGCAGCATCCAAGTCTTAAATTGCTTGAGGACAAGCAATCTTGGGTGGGGAGGACTGTAATGTCCCCATTTTTATAATTCCATAGGAGGACAATTCCATCAATCCTACTAGCTCCCTAGGTTGGATGGATACATTAGGAATTTTAATAAGGGAGCTAATAAATGATGTTCAGACATTAGAAGGGAATAAATATTTAATAATGGATCTTATTAAATAAATATAAGAGAAATTTGAAGTGGCAATGGAGCATGGAGACACATGGAGATTATGGGGCCAACACAAGCTAGAATTTATGTGCCACATGGCATCCTCCTCTTGCAATTTCGAATCCATGGGAAGCCTAATGTTCTTGGATGCGTTAGAAGGATAATACACTTGGCCATATGCATCATAGGTTTAATTTGGAAGGAAATGTAAGTTACATGGGATAGGAAGAGTCATTTTGGATCTAGTGAGACACTTGGACTATATTCCCTCGCTCTATGACAACAATGATGAAGATGTTATGACACCTATGACACAAATCAGATATGAAGGCTAGCATATTATATATATGACATGTCAGGTCGAAATAGAGCATCCAATAGGGCACTCATGTGAGTTGGGGAAGCTCAATGGGTTCCTACTCGAATTGGGGGAAGATGGAAGGCTAGGAAAGGGAGGACACATGGCAAATCTTGATCCCACACCCTAATTCGAACTGGATTAAGTTTGTGGATGGATTGGTGACTTAATAAGGCTAAGGATGTTTATAAAATATAGGTATCAACCAAGAGAGGAGCTTTTGATCATTTGGGAAATTTGCATTTGTGAATTGAGAGAGCTAGTGGATGACTAGTTTCTTGCCTTAGCCAATTTCAAGGGTGAAATATTCCCATCCAAGTTAGTGTTTGGAGAGGCCACTCAGGTATTTCATGGAGCTTTAATGGAGTTTGTATTTGCAGGTTTAAGCTACATGGCAGCTTGTGGTTCCTTCTAGTGCAACACTTTCTCTCTACGATTTCTAGTTTTTATCGCACATTCTTTCTCATGAAGGGATTGCACTTTGAGTGAGCCATTGTACTCTTTGGGAGAGCTTATCCTGATCCATTTCTGATTGTAATAAGTTTAATATGATTTTTTCTTCATTCTCATAAATTCTAAGGTCAAAATATCAAATGGTTGAATGTAAAAGTGATTATTAATGAGCAAACAATGACCATTTCCCCACTAGATTGATGTATGCCATTGAATGTTAATGATTTTGAGCTTCTCATGGTACATTTTTTTATCATAATAAGTTTAATATGCTCTTTTATTCATTCTCATAAAGTCTCGGGTCGAAATACAAAAGGTTTGTATGTAAAAGTGAATATTAATGAGCAAACAATGACCATTTCCCCACTATATTGTTGTATGACATGGCAATACTGATTATTTTGAATGGGATAATGTCTCTCTGATATATTTATGATGAATGGACTTTAATTTATTAGTATTACAAGTTTCATGTTCAGCACTTCAACATTCGAATTCATTTTACTCAGTTTAATTACAATTGGAGAAGATTTGGTGTCATTTCCCCAAGGGTCGAATTAGTGATTTTGTAGCTGTTTGGGAGAGGGTCCTAATAGCCTGTATAAACTAAATAATGATGCATATGAGACCTTAAAATTTTCCCTTAAACATCCTCTACCTAATTCCATACTAATTCAAGTAGTTTTAGGAGCATTTGAGAAGCCATTTTTCAGCATTTACCCAAGGGGAATTAGAACCCCAATTGGCTAGTAAAGACTCCTACTTTGACCAAAATATTAAACAAGTTTGGAGAAGTAATTAGAGGGACATAAATCATCACTGAACATAATATTAAAGTATTAATATCATCCACACACCTTCTCAGAATATTTGGGAGCATTTGGGCCAATTTGGAGACCTAGACATCAAAACTAGTCAAAGGTCGAAATAGGGAAAAAGGTGAAAAATTGGTCATTTTAATAAAATTTCAAAAAAGGGACATTACACATAAGGACAAAGTGAAAAACACTAGGGTTTTATTGCACCCTGAAGGATGTGACTGTCATTTTGATGGGGTTCTGTTTGGTTTGTTTATTGTTCTCCTAAAATTTGCTCTTGGCGTCGTTGCTCAGCTTAGTAAAATGTCTAACAGTGAACAGAGATGGAGGAACCATAACACCCAGCCCTCAACACCTCCTGAACCTGTATAATATTGATTTGCTTGCGGATGATCTTGGTTGTCCTGGTTTTGGTGATAATGGGTGACTTTGTCTGGTTCTAATAGAGCCAAGAAAGGTAATACCTCCGCTATAATTCCCATACTATTTGATTTTACTTTGAAGAAAGATTTAAAAAAAATTCGTTAACCTCCGAGTTCATGTTTGCAGGAAGTAAAGAGCGTGGTCCTCTACGACAAGGTTTTTCATTGGATGTTAACCGAGAATATTTTCTTTTGTCTGGTAAGACTCATGGCCTTACCTCTTATGGCTCTATGGACAAAACTAAGTGTCCAATTGGGTGTTTACCCCCATAACATTGAGGCTTCATCTCTACAACTATCATCAGTGTAAAATAATAAAATCCTTTCGTAGTCATGATATGTTTATAAAAGGGATTGTACAGGACTATTGATTTGTTTTCTTTTTAGAAGTGAGAGCAATCCTTCGGCTGACTCCACAGGAATGTAAAATGAAATACCAAGTAAAAAGCCTGTGAGGAATTTTGGTTTGTAAAACTCAGATGTAAAATGATTTACAGAGCGTTGTTTTTGTAAGTATATAATATGGTCGTCAGGTCGTTAACCCATTTCAGTTATGATGCTTATTTCGATAACATCGTGGTTTTGATGTGTAAGAACCTTTGAGTCATTTGCATATATGCCGTATTTATTTTACAAAGACTATAATGTGGTTCCTTTATCAATGAGACTTTGTCTTTGCGTTATTTTTTATTTATCAGTCTTGTTTATCATTTATACAGTGCGGGAATGTTTTGTAAATAAATATGGCCATGAGGCCTTTACTATCATGATTAACTTGGATAAAGGTCGTGAGGCCTCAAAGGATGTCGACTGTATACTAAATTCTAGCAATGGTTTTCTTTTCATTTTTTTTTAAAGACCCATGAGGGTTTAATGTTTATAAGCATGCCATAGCAGTGTTGTAGTTTCGTTGTGTTGCTTTGTAGCTTATCGCTATGGGAGTTTTGTATATTATTTTAATGTCCTTCATTTTGATGGTTAGATACGTATTAGGCTCAGTCATTATTTATTGGTTTCTTGCGTTGTACAAGCTTTAAATGTAACAATAATTTGAGATTTGTTTTTATAAACCCTAAATATGATCATAAGGCCTTGTAAGATTGTATGGCCTTGAGGCATTTTTCCCCAGGTACTTGCTCTTGGAAGGAAGATACTGGCTGTTGGAGGAGCAAGTCGGTAAGCCGACTAGGACGAAAGCCAACTAGAATGACAACCGACTAATTAGAGATTAGGTCGGCCATATAAGGTCGTTTCGGTTGACCGAATCGACATGTAGTTATTTGTAACTGTTTGTAATTCATATATATTAGGCTATTGATCCAGATGAGAACTCGGTTCAGTTCTCTGTATTGTATGGACCCTTTCACTATAATATAATATGTTATTCTACCTACATGTTCTTATCTCTTGTCTCTGTTATGTATGTATGCTTTTAATGTGTATTATTGGTAACCCTATGTGATCTGTGAGATTACAACATTGGTTCCATTGCCAGTAGTACATGTCTGAGATGTATACAAGCATATGATATCAAAACAGGATATTAAGTACTGGCGGGAGCGTAAAATAGCAAACTACTTGCAGAATTACGCATGAAGAAATAGATTAACGACTGCTCAAGCAAAATAAAGGTTCTTTACCGAGGCTCATGAGAAGTTTGTAGAATCGATACCCCAGCTTTTGAAGAAACTTCTGGATGAAAAAGCTGGAAGCGACTAAGGACCAACAGTTGCTAGAAAAACTGATTCGAGGGGGAAGGACAAACCTGTCGGATTGGTTTGAAAAGATCACCGACGAATTCTGCGAGGAACAATCTATAGAAGAAAGAACTTCGGTGGAAACCATTCAGAAGAAATTCTATACAGACCTTACCGAGCAATTCCTGTGTTCCCTACTGACCTTGTTGTTCAAGTTCTTGATATAAAAAGGAGTGGGTCATATTGTCGAATCTCGTCCATTACTACGCGAACCGCTACAAAATACTAACTGGGCGGAGAAACAAAAGAAGTGGGAGAAATTCATTGCCGAAAGGGAGTGGGAATACTTCCTAAGCAAGTAAACAGAACTATCCAGGCTTTCTAAAGCATCGGGTAGGCTATGGCAGGGTAGCTGATCGTATGTCGGGGTAAAGTGGAGAGGATTCTAGTTGACTAAAGAGATACCATTCACCAGCGATGAAAAGTCGACCTAAAAAGGAAATCAAACGAACAGTGTCACACAAAGGTACGATGAATTTACAGAAAATAGAGAGGGAGAAGAGGCTGCAAAGAAGGGAAGAAAGAAGAGAAAGAGCTTTGGCACTGCAAAGAGGAATGAATACTAGGGTGGTAGACCAAGAGAGAAATCCGCTAGAGTCGGGTCATGACTGACAAGAAGAAGGCGTGGAAGAAGAAGCATCACCTATGGAAGAATATTTGTGGATAGAGCAGAGAGAAGCTCTCCAAATAGAAATTCCCCAGTAGGTAAGACCTCTATATCCAACGAATACGAGTACCAAGATACAAGCCATTGTCGAAGAGGACCTCAGACTAAGAGCTGGTGAGTTTGGTATATGGAGCCGACTAGACGACGAGATAAACGATGATAATCACCTACTTATCCGTCGACCAGAAGAAGGAAATTGGGTCACACGTCAAGCGTACCCCTCCAACCGAAGTATCCACTTACTTTACCCGACACATGAAGGAGCACCCCCCTTCCAAATAGAGCTTTGGAGATTACAGAAAAATTGGACCTGCAAACAAACAATTGCAGTTGGACATCGACAGGAGAAATCGACCCCGACCGACTGCTTATCAAAGAAGAAATGACAAACAAAACAACCGACGAAAACGAGAGTTCTATCGACAACAGCTCTACAGAAAAAGATAAACAAAACATCCCAATACCCCCACCACCGCCACCTCCTGAAGAAGACAGCAACAACGAATCTGAAATGGGTCACGGATCAGCGCATATCCCTCTATATGAGGGTGACAAGGACCCTAGATGACATTGGTTTGTCTGCGAGTTGACATGGGAAGCAAACCAAGTCACAGATGAAGAAAGGCAGATGGCGCAGGTTGCTGGTGCCTTAAGGAAAAGAGCATTAACATGGTATATGACTTTTCTAAAAGAACCCCCGGAGCAACTAAAGCAGAAGTCAAAGCGCATTTTTTGTCATTCTTTAAAACTCCAGATGCAAAACATCTGGCAGCTAAGAAACTGAAGACAACATCACAAAAGTCAGGAGAAACTGTCCGCGACTACAACAAACGCTGGAAAGACCTTCTCAGCCAATTGGATTATGTAATCGATGAGCAACTACTAATCCATTGGTTTCTTGCAGGTCTGTCACAGAAAATTCGTCGACACATAAGTCTGGAGGCGTTCAAAACCTATGAAGATGTGCTTACTAAAGCTGTACAATTAGATATGGATGAAGATTTTCCAGCACACCCCATGGATCGTAGACTGGAGGAACAACTTGAGATCGTGCATAAATTGTCAAAAGAGATAAACCTTAAGAGTTAGGATATCTAGTGCACGAAATGCTCAACGGCCGGACATTCAAAAGACAACTGTCGATAGGATATCAGCCGACAGGACGTTCAATTTGTGCAAACAAAGTGTTTTTGAGACATTTTCCAAGACCATGGAGATCACACGATGAAAGATTGCCTGTTTAACTTGAAAAATTGTAAGGCATCTTGGTGTGCTATATGTGAAACGAAGAATCACGCCACGGATGACTCCCATCTAAACCTAAAAAATCGACAAAACTATCACGCAGTCGCACAGAACAATGAGCAACGAAGCAATGTGCAAAATGATCGGAATAATCAAAGATACGAAGGTCGTCAATACGAGCACCGTTCGACAACTGACGTGGAGGATATGGAGGTCAAGGTCGATTCTCAGGGAATCGTGACAACCGACCATGTCGGCCCATCCAATGTTTCACATGTTACAAAGAAGGACACCGTTATGCAGACTGTCCATACAAGGACAAAACTGACTTAAAATTATGTACTAGTGGTGGAGTAGGGGATCACTCATTAGAGGACTGCCCTACTATGCTTGATAAAATAAATAAGAAGAAAAATATTAATGTCTTGTCATGTGTGCAAAAACATGATATAATCAATACAAAGAATATACATATAGTAACCTGACAAGGGACAAAAATTGGGAATGATAACCCACGAATAAGCAAAATAAAAGAAAAGAATGATTACCCTGATCCGATTAAACAAAAACCACTGTATAAAGATGCAACAAATGTATTTAGAGAATTTGCTCGACAGGAAGAAGAGGACGATAACCGACGTAACACAGTAAAAGAGTTAATACACTTAGTACAAAAAGATAAATCGGTATCTCAATTCATCGACTTATTGTATAAAATAAAACACAACTATAACACCGAAAAACAAACAAAGAATATCTGTAGCCTAAACCAAAAAGATAAAAGTGATGCCGACCCACTGGTTGACCTAGAAATTGAAGGATACCATGTGTTAACACCTGTATTTTACAAAAAGATGCAAGACCGATGGGAGGTGAGATTTTGCTGACTAAATACTTTGGGCTAAGGATATAGTACAAAGGGGATTTAAAATCTAAAGAGTAGCCGAGTCAGAAAGGTCCTGAACCATTGGTCTAAAGGAGAAGCAAATCGATGGTTTATATCCTTTTCGCCATCCAGAACATACAAGCAAGATAAGGGAATTTTGGGCCTCTAACGGCCTGCACACATCAAAGGCTTTAACATTGCTCAGAGCTAATCTACGGCCCATGTCAAATTCGCTGGCTGGAAGTGCATGGTGGATAAGGAAATGAGGGATCAGTGGAATCTCATACAGTCCTCCTGATCCTACGGACGAGGATTGAAAGTAGCATTGATCGACGGACGTGTTGGTTTCCGGAAAGGTAACATGCACGCGCGATAACCTTTAGACCACCCAGCGGAAATGAATACGTGCTGCTCGATCTGACGGTTGGAGATCGCAGGATGGTGGATCTACGACGGAAAATGATTCCGGGTTGGGGACTTGTGCACCCGATAAAACCCCAGCACCCGGCGGAATATGGTACGTGGCGCAAGATCGGACGGTTGTTGAACGCCCGGCATCCCATCGATGGCCGAGAAGAATTCCGGGAGAAGAACTAGCGCGGAGAATAATTCCGGATTACCCGGCGGAATCTGGTACGCGGCACTTGATCTGACGGTGTAGGAGCGACGGCGGATCACATCAACGGGCGAGGATGATTCCGCTGGGCAAAGTTGCTCGGCGGATTAAGATGGAAGAGCCCAGCGGAATCGGTAGACGAAGCACGATCCAACGGCCCACCCGCAAAGGCGAAACAGATCGACGGCTGCAGATGACTCTGGGCCCCGAAGTTGCACGATGGTTAAAGCGAGGAGGCTCGGCGGAAAAGGGACATGTGGCATGTGAT
>LPNX010346103.1:210042-377033 GCA_001517045.1 Pseudotsuga menziesii | reverse complement strand
GTTGCCGAGTTGAGGTTCTTGAGTACTCTATCCTCTTCTGATTTGCCAACGCAAATCCACCTGACCGAATTCACCAATTCGGTCATGTCCGAAGTATACAAGTTGCTGTTCGATGGAGAATTGCCCAGAGTTTCCGACGAGATGAAATATTTAATGCAGTCTTCGCCCGAAGGGAGGGTGGGAGACTGGTTCTTGTACAAATATTTCACGGTTCTGAGAGTGTACGGTTATACTGGTCAGCCCTACAGGTTGCCTTCTTTTCTAACTCCAAGGATTTTTGCGTTGGAGTTTATGAGACAGAGGTTGTTATCAGAAGAAGAGCACTTCGGTGCTTTCAGGAAGTCTTTAAGTATCAAATTTCCTTTTAAAGTCGGCCCTTTCATTTTTAAAGGCAAAGGTGCCCTGACATGTATAGAAAGATTGATGGAACCCATGGATTTTGTTAAAGATGTAAAAGTGAATTATGATCCATACCAAGTGATTTCGTTAAGAAAACAGGCAAACAGAAACAAGCCGTTTGAACATCAGGCCGTACCAGGATTATCTGAGATAGCTAATTTGCTCACATTTGCTGACGAGTCCCATGTTGAAACAGAGGAAAATCCTGCATCTCATTTAGAGATCCAGATCACAGAAGGTGTCAGTGTTGCTGCCAAGAGAAGTTTGGCCGAAGCAGAGAATATGGAAGTAGACGAGCAAACATCCCATAAGAAGGTGAAGCTGCTCAGTGGAAGTGAGATCGTGGAGAAAGGGGTGTCCGGAGTTTCCAAAAAGGTTGCTTTGGTTCCCCTGAAGACAGTACAGGTTAGTCAATTTGCCTTTAAAGGTTCAGAAGATGATAGTAACAGTTTAGAATCCGGTTCCCTGTTCAGATCAAGAGAAGAGCTCAGGACGAGCTACCTAGAGAAAAGGAAGCAATCCCTGAAAGAAACAAGAAATTTGCTTCCAAAGGTAAGGAACCTGCAGAGTTCTAAAACGTCTCTAGTCTCGGCTAGAGACGCGGAGAAAAATACTTTCAAGATGGCTGTAGGGAACGATAAAAGAATGTCCGAAATAGAGATCCGTCTCGATAAGATAAGTACTCCAGACAAGATACAATTACATAAGCAAACAAGCGACATTCTTTATTCGGACCTGTTGCAGGCTATGATGAAGATCAGCAAATTGGAGGCGTTGGTTGACAAGTTGGAAATTCAAGTGAGACACGAGAAAGTAGAGAATAAGGCGAATGTTGTTCAGCTAAAGAAACTACAGGCAGACATCGCCGGTTCAGACAACACCCAGGCTGTGAAGAGACTGTTGGAAGAAAAGGACAATGCCCTGCAAGTTCTGAAGAAAAAGTTGAAGATGCCAGGCTCGGAACATGTCCAGTCAGCTGAATTGCTAGCCCTCCAAGAGGAGAAAGATAGACTCTATCAGGAAATGATGGAGCACAAAGGGAAGGCTGGAGAGCTACAAGAGGAAAGGGATGGATGGAATGCCGAGAGGGAAGAACTACTGTCCCAAATCACAGAGCTGAAGAAAGAGCAGAATGTAGAAAAGGAGATTATGGACAAGCTAATAAACCAGACCCCTACCGGTGACGACTTATCCGTCGTAGCTATCCGAAAGCCATTAGCTGATTGTTCTGCCGATGACTTGTTGGAGTCTATGTCCCAAGTCAGTTTAAAGGAGGAGACCATTAAAGAATTGCAGGCAGAGAACGAAAAGGTGAAAGCCGAGCTAGCCAAGGTTAATGAAAGCAGAACGCAGCTCTTGCAAGACAAGAGCCAATTACAACAGAAGGTTGAGGAATTAAAGGAGAAATGTATTGGAAAAGGCCCCCTTCGGGGGGCAAAGCATATCATTTGGGACACCATAAGTATTGAGGTCACTAAGTTCAGGCACTACCTTAATTACATTGATGATTTGTGTGGATTAATAGATGCAGCCCAGCAACGGATAAAAGTGGTAAACGAACACATGGCGAAGAGGCCTCTCACTACAGCCCAAAATACCCTGAATTTCCTGAATTCATTAACGTACCAAAAATTGCATGACTTGGGTATAAAGGACAGAGTCTCAATAGTCCTGTCAGCAAAGAAAATTATCCACAAGCACCAGTTAATGAAGATTGTTCAGGATAAATCCGAGGAATTAATGGTACAGGTCAACAGGTTCAAAAGGGAGTTTGAAGGGCTGATCAAAGACGGGTTTCCATGCTTCTGGAACGAGAAGGGTTGAATGCTATCGCAGGAACATTATAATAATTTGATTGTCAGGGCTCGTATGGATCATTCAAAGTTTAACGAGTTAGAGAGGAGCCTGTCTGGACAAACCATTGTGGACGTGCTAACTGAAGATTTCAAAGTACTGCAGAAGTTCACAGCTATCAGAAACAGGTTGCCTAAGAAATCCTACGAAGCCTACATGGAACTCGAGGTAGCCATCCGGGAGATCATGGAAAGCGACACCCCAAGTGTCGAGCAATGGAAGGCTGTAGAGCGGCTGGGAAAAACAAAGCTTAATCTTTCTCAGTAGGGGACAAGTGGCATGTACCAAAGAGCTGATGGAGCGAGGACGTGGAGCTGCGTGGCTGAGTTTGTTACTCAGTTGATGTGATACTCTATGATCAGTTAGGAATGGAATTGTAACAACTTCCTAGTGGTGTAGGAAATTAGTTACAAACTCTAATTTACGCTGGTCATTCTGTTATTGATCTGCTGGGAGCAGACTTATTGTTTAAATCTATATATTGGTGTCTTTTGATGAGATGGGGGTTGGATCCCATCAAGTGAGTTGCTGGTTTGGAAAGACATATCTGTTTTGAGAAATAAAGTGAATGCATGAGAAGTTTCCTGTCAAAGATTCATGTGTCATTGATGTTGCAGTCTGTGCCATTTCCTTTATGTGCTTGTTATTTCCTTTGTGTAACACTCCATTTTGTTCTTCCTTCGTATCTGGAATGCAGTGTTGAATGAGTAGAATTCATATGTTTATGCTCTATTCATTATTTCAGATATTATATGATTTTTCTGCTAAAGTCGATATGGAATTCGTTTCAGACGCTCTGTATTGATGGATTGTTTTCTCATCTCTTCCATTTCATCCAGATCGAATTTGATGACTGTAATGATGTGATTATCTTGCCTTTGGTAGTTCTCGTGTATGTATCTTTATGATCTTTTACTTGTATATGACTCCATGCCCAATGGATATGTGAATGGTTCAGCCAAATGAATGAATGCTTAAATATTGTTTATCATTTGATTTTGTGAGATTTGTGTTGAGAGATCCCTCTCTGGGAGAGAAATATTAATATCTTCCTAAAGTGGTTTTGCTGTTACCTCGGGGTGTGCTTCCTACAACCTGAGTACATTCCGAGTGCTAACACCATGTCCGACAAGTTGTACTCGATTTCGGGTCACAGGTAATTATTATGACTCGAGACACTTGGGAACAATTGGGTAGACCTTGACTATACGAATCAAGAATATACCTGAAATTAGTCGACCAAGGCCTAATTGAACCTATCGAAGTATGGAGAAATGTCGACACAACAATAAAAGGAATATCGACCAAAGTCGACTTTGAAATTATTGACCCTAAGGAAGGATCCAACTCCTTCATAGCGTTAGTAGGTCGACCTTGGGGAAGAAAAATGAAAGCATCGATATCCTTAGACAAAGAAAGAATAAAACTAAAAGGAAATGGCCAAAAAGTCATAGTACCCATTCATCCATCCCAAGGAGAACCTTGGACAGAACCTATTGATGAAGAAGTTGACAACCGACAACTATATATAAATACAGAATAATGAAGATTACACAGAACCTAATGTCTATGGTGAACTTCACTTAGGCAACCAAGACTCAGTATGATATAATTCAAATGCATAATTATATGACTGGGAAGTCGAGAATTATGAAACACAATCAAGAGGCTACTGGACTGTTCAAAAAGCGCCGAAAAAACCAGTCCGACAATGCTTCTTGGTGTCCATCATACCAAAAATATTTGAAAAAAAAACTAGGGAATATCCTACCTTAAAACCAATAAATATAAATAGTTTACAAATACCAAGGTACAAAGAAAGAGAATCACCAGTCATGCATATAGAACAAGTATTCAGAAACATTGGTGAACATGGCCGACTACAAAGCTTAGTGGAAACTTTTACAGGACAAGCTACTAAATGGTGGGATACCCATCAATAAAGACTACAGACATGGACAATAGCTTCAACTTTCTTCATAGAAATATTCAGAGGGAAAAAGTTGACCAATCAAGCCCAAATACCTATGTTCATCTAAGGACAGGATCCAGAAGACCACATAAGGACATGTGAAAAAGAATGGAAAAGACTTGGGTATAAAGATGAATGTACATGGCCACACTTGTTTCCATCAACACTCTTCGACTTACCAAACAAATGGTATAAAAAGGAAGAAGCTCGAGGTGAAACATTCCTATGGAATGAACTCAAAGAGAAATTTATCAAAGATTTCAACTTTATACCACAAAATGAGAATTTAGTCGAAACAGCAAAACAGATCAAAGCATTTATACAACCGACAGAAAACAAAACCCTAAAAGACAACCGACCGACAATAAACTGTAAAAATATACAAACCGGGACAATACTACAGTCAACAAGACTATACATGGAAAATGAAAATCCAGAAGGGAAAAGCTTTAGATGGAAGTCAAACCATGATGAAACAACAAAACCAATTCACACAGTACTCAAAGTGGAGATAACCAACAAGGAGGATACCGACCAAATGACTGCAGCAGATTTCCTTGCCACATTTTCATAGTTTAAGGAAGGGAGCCGACCAATCAATGAATCCAAAGCACTGGAATGGCTATATGCTAAAGTCAAAACTAGAGAATTCGACATCTCAAGTGATGACCGACCAAAAATGGCGAAAAATGGAGACTACTAGAGTGAAGAGCAAACAACAGAAATAGTGAACTTATTAAAAGAGTTTCAGGATGTATTTTCTAGAGATTATAAAGATCTCAAAGGTTTAGCCCATGAAATGCGTGAAATGAAAATCGACATTAAACCTAATGTTCGACCAGTGAAGAAAAGACCATATAAGTTAGCTCATAAATACAAAGAGATAGTCAAGAAGGAGATTAATAACATGCTGGCAGCAGGTATTATCTACCATATTGACCAATCAAAATGGGCAAGTCCAATGGTTGTTCAACCAAAGAAACATGATCCAACCAAGCTAAGAATTTGTGTCGACTTCAGAGAGCTAAATAAAGTTACATTAACAGACCCGTTTCCAACTCTCTATGCAGATGAAACCTTAAATGAGGTCGCAGGACATGAATGCTACTCATTTACAGATGGATTCTTGGGTTATAACCAAGTACCAATAGCCAAAGAAGATCAGAAAAAGACAACATTCGTATGTGAATTTGGCTCATTTGCTTACAGGGTTATGCCTTTTGGACTAAAAAATGCACCTGCAGTATTTTCCAGAATTGTGGTCAAAACATTTCAATAATATATTTACAAAACAATGGCACTATACTTTGATGATTGGACAATATACTCTAGGTTAAAATATCACTGCAAATGGCTAAGGCTTATGTTGGAACGATGTCGACAAATCCAACTATCTTTGAACATCAAGAAGTGCATATTTCTAACCCCCATAGGGATATTATTAGGACACATTGTCTGTAAAGAAGGTATTAAGGTCGAATTTGCAAAAATAAAAATTATCCTCGACTTAAAACCACGAGTGAACCCAAAACAAGTCAAGTTATTACTTGGTCATACAGGATATTACAGAAAATTCATAAGATACTACACAGACATGACTTACCCACTGGAAGAACTATTAAGAGAAGATAAGGAGTTCGACAGAGGAATGCAACATATCATTTGAAAAAATAAAAAGAAAGCTAGTCGAAGCACCCATCCTAAGGTTTCCAAACTGGTCGACTAAATTCCATGTACACATCGACGCAACCGGCCTAACAATAGGAGCAATTCTAACTCAACTAGGAGATGATGGAATGGACTACCCTATAGTTTACAGTAGCAGAAAACAAAACAAAGATGAAAGAACCTATTCCACAATAGAAAGAGAAGCATTAGGAATGGTCTTCGCACTACAAAAACATCGACACTACCTACTAGCTAATCCATTTATCTTTTATACTGACCACCAAGCACTAAAATATCTCGTAAATAATCCTCTACACCATGGGAGAATTTGTCGATGGCTACTTCTATTCCAAGAATTTGAATTCGAAGTCATAATCAGACCAAGTAAGTTAAATGTCGGTCCTGACCACTTATCCCAAATCGACACGGGAGAGGAACCGACAAGAGTCGAAGACAACTTACCGGATGCACATTTATTTCGAATAAAAGCAGTCCCAGCAGAATTGGAGGAAATAGCTCAGTTCTTAGAAGATGGACAAGCACCAGAAGGTATGAGTACGAAGAAGAAACAAATTTTAGCCATGAAAGTTGCACCATATAGTCTCATAAATGGATTCTTATATAAAATGGGCTTGGATGACATCCTCATAAGGTGTGTACTAGAACACGAATGAAATAATATTACGTATGAAGCACATTACGGACCTGCAGGAGGACATTTCCAAGTAGACACAATTGCAAAGAAAATCCAACAATCAGGGTTGTGGTGGCCGACACTTCATAGAGACTTTAAAAATTTTGTAGGCCAATGTGACAGATGTCAACGGTTGGGTCGACCAATGCCTAGTACAGAAATGCCCTTGATATAAGTAAACCCAAGCTTGACATTTAAAATTTGGGCCATCGACTTCATAGGACCATTTCCCATACCAGCAAAAAGAACAGGTGCAAGGTACATAATAACTACAGTCGAGTACATAACCAAATGGGCAGAGGCAGAACCAGTCGATACATGTTCTAGTGAGATAGCCGTCAAATTTATCTATGAAAATATCATTACCTGATTTGGATGTCCACTAACCCTAATTAGTGACCAAGGAACACACTTTATTAATAAAACTATTAAAACACTAACAGATCAATTCCAAATCGACCACCGTCGGAGTACAGCCTACCACCCTCAATCGAATGGAGCAATTGAAGCATTTAACAAAACATTAACAAAAGGGCTAACAAAAATATGTAACACCAACAAAGATGACTAGGATGAAAAGATACCTGCAATACTAAGGGCATACAAAACAATATACAAACGTTCAACCGACCAAACACCATTTCGACTAGTTTATGGACAAGAAGCAGTAGTTCCACTACACTTTCGACAACAGACACCTATTATCGCAGAGATTTTACACGTTGATGTCGAACAAGGAAAAAAGGACCGTCTACTGCAACTAAGTAAACCTGAAGAACACCGACTAATTGCGTTACAACATCAGGAAATTCAGAAACAATAACAAAAGGCATGGCACAATCGTAACATCAACAACAAAAAAATATGTCGGTAGGAGACCTCGCCTTACTATACAATAGTCGGGTAAAAGGAAAACCCAAAAAGCTACATACAAAATGGATGGGACCCTATGTTGTTGAAGAGATACATGCCAACGGATCAGTCCGACTAAAGACGTTACAAGGCATAGTATTTCGGAAACTTGTTAATGGTGCTCGACTAAAACGGTACAGAAACTAAACAATTCTAAAAAATATATATAATGACCATAACAGTTAAACAAAAGCTATAAAAATCAGAAAATCCAAAAAGCAAAATAGAACCAATATACATAAAAATATGATAGGAAATCACCACTTTGACAACCAACATCATGCCCATCGACATAACACCATCGACCGCTCACATGATCGACATCAACCAACGACCTCGAAAGTCACATCACGCCTTCATGACTACGAGCGCCAAAACCAAATCACCATTAACTCAAACTCAAGTGTTCGTGTTGGACCATCACGTCCGCCATTAATACACCCAACAACAGAAACGTCAAACACATCAACTATAAATACTAAACTACCAAAGGGTCATTTACAGCATTTCAAACAGAGAGAGCAACTTAGCAACCAGAAAACTGAAAGCCAATAATACCAAAGTAAAGACAACCAACAAACCGACATGATGGCACCAAAACAAACCAGAGCTGTAGCCAAGGCTAAAGAACTACAGGCTGCGGAGATACCATTAATAAGGTGACTAAAAAACATCAAGAACGCTAAGGTTCAAGAGAGCTCATGGGCGAAACTATGGGCTGAGATTAAAGAATGGGCCTATGTCGACAAAAAGCCTATAGAAGCTGCAGAGAAAATAAATCACAATACTACTGTGAATTACATAAACGCACCGTGTTGGGGCGCGCACCTTAACGGTCCTTAATTTTGGTAACTCCGCGGGTCTTGTGGAAGCTTGTAAGCAGAGTTGCAACTCAAAATAGTCTTAAGGGTGTCGGGGTTGAGTCAAAGCCCTCTTTTTGTAATTAACCCATGGTTTAATTCCAGGATTTAGGGTTCAGGGTGTCCATGGTTTAAGCTCATGCTTTTGTAATAAGTGCACTTGTATAAATAAGCACTTTTGTAAAAGAGTCAGGTTAGGCTTTTAATGTAAGATGATTTGATGCGAAGCTAAGGCTAGTTTTGTACGAAAGGTTAAGTCCCAGCTGTGTGCGTGGACGACCTCTGCAGCTGTGTATGCAAAGGGTTTTGGGTGATTAAGAGGATCTGCAGCTGTGTGCGTAGAGATTTGCAGCTAAGTGCGCAGCTTGAGGAATTGAAGGGATCTGCAGCTGAGTGCGCAGATCAGAACTGTGGTTTTTGTAAAGAGTTGAATAAAACACAGTTCTGTGGATGTAGCCCCTAAACTGGGGGTGAACCATGTTATATCTTGTGTTGTGGTTCTTTTGTGTTGTCTCTGTTATGTTCTTTATGCATTGATAAGTAGATAACTGATAAGTACAATCACTGCTAAATACTAACTTCGCTGTGAATTCCCAGTTAAGGGTTAAGCAAGACACTGTTTGTTTATCTAACTGCGAAGCTATATAAGTGAATGTCGAAGATCTGTATTGTATGATTATTATTTGTTAAAAGGCTAAATGTATAGTAATATCCCTCTTCTGCTTGCAGAAACCTGATTCTGCAGCACCCCATAGTTGTTTCAGGTGAGACTGCAACCTGTTCGTAGGTTGTTGCCGAAAGGGCCAACACTGTGGGTCTTTTGTTGGTGCGAAGACAAAAGTATAGAACCTGGGTCTGCCCTAAGCCCAACAAATTGGTTTCGTTGCCGGTTGAACTCAGTATCTGCTCAAGAGGGGTTTACGTCGTACCTAGAGGACTATGTTTTGGAGGCCCTCGGTGAAAGAAATCGGTGATTGGATTGAAGAGACTTATCTTAAATTTGCTGAACAAGAGAACAAAGATTCACGTTGCAGTTCAAATGACTTTTTACAAAGGTACGTTTTTTCTGATGTTTATGAAATTTTCTTTGGTAGTATCCACATAGAGTTGCACCAGTGGTTATCCAGGTTGACAGAGAGAAAGACGAACTTCCAAGAAGGTCAGTTTCCTGATTGGACCCCTGCAAGAATTAATATATTGAAAAGGGTGAACAATGAGATATCCCGAGCTGTTGATTTCTGGACAACGCGAACCCTTAAAGCATTTGTGACGGAGTTCGCCATCGACACAAGTACTTCCTTCAGCGAAGCTGAAAGACAGTTTTTCAAAGGACCAAGGGGTAAGTACTTGAATTCCTTTAATTTGAAAATTAAAATGCTATTGGCTGAAAAAGGTATATTGCTCATTGAATCAAACTGTTATATTTAGTAGTACTAACTTATGTTTGGAAGTGAAAGTGACTTCGACGAGCAAAGTGGTTTGCTGCGAAGTGGTAAAAGATACAAGAGGAATTTTGGATGCTATACCCTAGGTCAGGATACCAAGTATACCCCTGTAAGTCCAGCAGACCCGACGCCCGACGAAACCCCTTCCGTTGGAAACCCTCCGGTAACCCCGCAGCGAACACCTGTTATCCCTGAGAACCCGTCGCAGTCTGAAAGTAACCCTAGCCCAAGTATTCCTGTCGCAGGTAAGCCTACCCCAGTAAGTTCCCCCCTGCCTACTACCAGTCCCCCTCCCTTCCCCCCTAGATCCGTGATGGCCCATATGAATGATGACATTAAGCTCCCAATCTTTAAAAGAACTGGATCAGAGGATCCAGAACAGTTTTGGTTCTTATGTGAAGCTGTGTGGACTGCTAAGAATATTACGGATCAAGATACAAGAAGAGCGCAGCTGGTTACTTCTTTTAGAGACCGTGCTTTGACCTAGTTCATGAAGTTTTCCAGTACTCAAAACCATGTCTTGGCTGATATAAAAGCAGCAATGATAAAAGAGTTCAAGAAGCCTAAATCAGAGTCACAGTGTATAACTGAACTGAAAGAGATTCAGCAAAGGCGAGGAGAATCAGTTTGGGACTTTGATCAGAGGTTCAAAGTTCTACTAGATCAAGTTAGTTTCACTATTGGACCAGCGCAGTGTTTGTGCCAGAAATTGTTTCTAGGCCACAAAGAAACAAGCCAACACAATCTCAAATATGAAATCAACAAAACTAGGGTTTAGGGTTTTCTTGAAAGGTTTTTGTGGTTGTAAAGTCTAGTGGCTGAAGGGAATACATTCATGAGTCAAGCAGGAACTAAATCACAAATAAATAAGAGCAGAGATGCCTAATATAATCACCAAGTACCAATCAGAGTATAATCTTAAAGTTCATTCATAAACTGACAAGCATTACAAGTAAAGAAATCATAAACCAGTAATGAATATATCAGTCAAGTAGCTAAACAAGCTAAAACATAATCTGAAGGGTGATCTAGATCATATATTTCATAGTTCTGTTCAACAAATAAACATGAGAGTTATGTACTTAACTCATAAACAAGTCCAAGACCTCTTTAGCCAGCCAAAAAGTAGAGCCCTTCTTCTGTCCCCTTGTCCCTCTTTTATAATTACAAAGAAGTAGTTCTATCTTCCCTTCATTAGGTCGAAATTGAAACTACCTAGCAGTTACATTAACTAACTTTCAACCAATTGACTAAAAATAGTAAATCGGATTCCTGGCAAATATGGTGAATTTCTGGAAAATAGGTGTCAAAGAAGCTTCCATATCTCTCAATTCGTGATACCTGTGTAAAAACTGAGAGAGGTTTTTGTGAATGGGTCCGTGATGGAAAAAAAACTCTCTTGGTTTTTAAAAATTCATCTCCAGTAAATCACAATCTGCCCCGCAAGATGAACACTAAAACAGGAAAATATTAAATATTAAAAACCCTGAAAAATAGGCTACACAAATTAAATTGGATCTTTCAAACCTTGATAGTTGTTGAAAAAATGAGAGAGGTTTTTGTATATGGTTATCTTATGAACAAAAACCTCTTTTGGTTTTCAAAAATTCTTCTCCATCAGCTCGTGGTCTGCATTTGACTTCAATAACCCAAAACAGGAAAAACTGAGCAGAATTCTCAGTGATCTTTGCATTTCATTGTAAACTGGATGCTGCTTAGATTCATAATCTTCTTTTGCTGGTAGATCTGGTCCTTGGACCTCATGTATTCCATGACTGAATATCCATTGGCATATCTCTCTGATTATGATCATGCCATTCTTCTTTTTCCAACATTCTCTGTTTAAATTTTCTGTTGCCATTTGGTGTTTTCCTGATTTTCTGAAGCATTAGAAGTCTTCTGCAAAGCCAGGAAAAAACTAATGTTATATATCTCGACAAGTGTTTGCCAACAGATTCTTTTGCACTGTTTCCTTCATGAAATGTAGTTCAGTTGGTCTGTTTCCTCCATGAAATTTAGTTCAGCAAAGGTAAAAACTAAACTAAATCCCTATCACAATGGAAAGAACTAGAAATTGCCATAAGATCCCACTGTACTTTAATTTACTCCCAGAACAACAGATTCTATCACGAGTCAATAATCTAATCGATGAGCTTCTTCAATCTGTTTATGGCAAGACTTGCACAAATGCATATCTAAAATCTTCCATCCATTGCTTCCATGTAATAACAGAGATTTTCCCTTGCAGTACCTCTTCTTAAATATACTTTTACATTCTTTTTGTCAATATTAATCGTTTTGCTACAGTCTTCTTCAGCTTGTTGAAATCTTCCCAATTCTAAACATGGCGCTACATGATTGCTGTAGTAAGTAGCATTCTTCTCATTTAACTTGATTGCTTCAGAATAAAAATTGACTGCTTTATGCCATTGTTTTCCCTTATAAGCAACATTGCCCTTTTCTTTGGAAATCTCTGCAGCCTTTACTTGACTAGCAATTGTAGGTAAGGACTGTGAGCTTGAAGCATTCTCGGCTTGTTTTTGAAGAGAAGGATGTAGATCCCGTAGGGTATCAAGTAAAAACCAATCTGCTCCATACCTTGCCACTAATGAAACTGAAAAAGGACACTCATCATGCTTTACTATAGGTACATTGACCTGACAGCATCCAGACATGCCAACAATACTTGACAGTGAAAAAGCACTAGGAAGGAAGTCCTCCAACTATCTCCCTTTTTACCTGAGCTTAAGAGGAGTTGGAGCTATAGGAATAACCAATATTCAATCATCCTTCAGAAGGTTGCTTAGATCTGCATGCATCTCATTCCTTGCCTTCAGACAATACTCAATTTGTTCATCAACGGTTTCTAGAGCTGCATGCACTCGGCCTGATATACCATCTCCCAAAATAGGCTTGACTGTGTTAACCAATTCGTCCTGATTCATCTTGAACTCATATCTTTGCAATAAAAAGAATACATCACAAATATTCTTTAAAGTAGAATTTCCTTCTCCATTTCTGCTTTCTTCATTCTTGAAAACCTTTAGACTTGGAACTTTCGAAGCAATATACTGACCCATGTTTATATGATTTAAAACTTGACCTTGTAGATTTTCAATAGAACTAATGACCACGCCAAGAGTCTTCTTTTTTGGTATCCTTAAAAGCTGAAAACAGTCATCAGCAACTAAAATATACCTCCTCTGTCTGAAGTCTGACAATGGCAACTGCAATAGTACATGGCCAACATGATGAAGAATATTTCGATCCCTAGCAAACCAACCTATAGTATCAAAAATCTGGGTCATTGGCACTACACCAACAGTAGAAACAACCCCACTTGAAGATCCTCCAGGCATTTGTGTAGCTATACTTGGATTTATTGGAGTCCCATAGTATTTGTTTTCTCCAGTAATGCTCACTCCCAGCTTGCTGCAGGTGTCTTCAACTTGCATTCAGCATAAAACCAGTCAGTTTCTAGCACCTACTCAAACAAGGTCTACATGTGATTTACATGCTTCAGCTCATTTATTGCATTTCTTGCAAGTAACAAGTTAATCTGTGAAACCCTGGTCACCACAAACTGTACAGATCTTCACCCTACCATATTTTCAGGTTTTGAGAGGATAATTGTTCAATGCAACTGCTACCTTTCAACTTTCCACTTGTCACAGCATCTAAGAACCTCTTAGACTGATATCTCTTCGAAAGGAGTTTGTTAAACGCATAAATTTATGTTTTCCCCAATCAATTTTGGCATAAACAGTTTTAATGGAAAAACCCCAATTTAGCTTCCACGAGTAAGCTTACGCAGAATACCTCATTCTGGTCCAGCTGCGAATGTTTAAAATAGATCCTGGAACTATCTAACCGTCAAAATTAACTATCCAAGTGTCTTCAGGTCTTCAATTTGCTTCCAGCTGGCGCGCTGAGAAAGCCCTAAATCTCCTCTGCAACTGTAAATTCTGGATTTTAAGCGGATGTCTTCGTTCCAGCGTCTCCCTTAGCTTCATAATATTTAATTTATAACCTCTTTCCCGAAAATATTGCCTTATTTCGCTCATTATCATCTTTTTCCATAAATTTGCATACAGTTGCCAGAATCTCCCTCACATGAAACTAGACACCTGTTTACATGAAAAAAACTTGGCAAAACACATATCAATCGTGACCAATGAAGTATTTAACACTTTAGGAATGAAATCCCCAAAAAATCGGACTGAAAAATGACCATTTTGGCAAAAAACGATTTTCCTGTAGCGCCGTAGTGTAATTTTTTGGCAGTTGCGCTACAAGAACATTTTAAAACCAATTTTGGCACTTTTTAGCCATTAATTCCATTTTGAATGAGGTTTTAATGGTGAACTTTGATCATGGTGTTATTTGTGAACCATTAATCAATATAATGTCCTATAAAAACCCTTCAGATCCTAAAGAAACAAACCATAATGAAAATCTAAAGCAAAAAATCAAAATTTCATTTAAAACCAAAAAATTTCCTAAAGTCAGCAAATGAGAAAATTTAAGCATATGAGCAAACCTAAAATAAAAATCACAAACAAAATATAAAATTGAAGAAAACAAGTTCATGACTTAACACGCAGCATAAGGAATGGTTCACTGCAGCTTTGTTACCGCATATCAGGACTCCACTCATGCAACAGAAGGTTGCTGATCAGCAAGAGGCTTTGGAAATTGCTATGAAGCTCGAAATAGCTCCTGTTGAAGATAATTCTGGTATATCTCAAATACAAGCGCAGTTGGCAGAAATGGCTTTAGAGCTTCGCGACATGAAGAAGGGGAAATCTAGTCGTGAAGAGGTTTGGCGTACACGATGTCGGACAGAGGGTCACGACAAGGAACATTGTCCTGCGGTAAGAAATTACCTGAATTTTGGTGCGCCAAACCCATTCAACCCTAGTGTTCTATATTGTGAGATCTGTAGGACAACTGGCCAGCATCGACCTTAAGACTGCTATCTGCTGCAGAGATATGTGCAAGTACGTAAGAACCCCTATTGCAAGTTCTCTAAGTCAGTTGGACACAACGAAGATGAATGTCGCAGTTTTGACCTCATGAGAGAACGAACCTATGATGCTTATAGGGTACAAAACGATGGACAAGGCAATGAGGGATATGGTTACTGTGGTAGTACATCAGGTAGAGGTACTTTTGGAGGTCGTGGTCGTGGTGGTATGCCTGGAAGAGGTCGAGGCCAGGTTGTGTGCTATAATTGTAATCAGGCAGGACATCTAGCTAGAGAATGTCGGAACCCAACTACGACATGTCGATATTGCAGAGCATTCGACCATGTGACTGAGCAATGCCCGCAGCTGATAGCCAAGATACAAGAAAGAAATAGTGCTCCTACTCAGAATATTCAGATGATTGCTGTAGAGCAAAGACCTGTCCCAGCCATTAATGTTGTTACAAGGAGTGGCGCTACAACGCAAATACAGAATAAGGAGAAACAACCTGATGAGGCTTGGGTTTGTAAGGCCCCAGAGAAAATTTCAACCTTCGATGTGGAAAGAGAAAAAGAGACATTTCTGGAAGCCAAAAAAGACTTTGTTGATCCGAGCACACCAGTAGCACCTGCGCAACAACATCAGCAGTAGTCACAGTCTCAAGAAGCTTCGACGGATAAAGTAAGTACACTGTCCTCATTTTTACAGAGTTGCATGAAGCTCTTAAGAAATCGGAATGCTTTAAATGAGTTACAGAAAGTTATTGCTTCTTGCGAACCTCAGCAAAGGTCTGGTAAGGAAAAAACTGTTAATAGAGTCAGGAGAACTGGAAGAGAAATGAGATTGCATGCTTAGATAGGAGAATATGACATGACTGATGTCATTCTAGACCTAGGATCAGAATTCAGTGTCCTAACTAAACAAACATGGGAACAAATGGGAAAGCCTACCCTTGAATGGTCTCCTATACAGTTGAGATTAGCCAATCAACAGAAGATTGTGCCCCTAGGAAGATTCCCTAGTGTCCCAGTACATATTGATGGGGTCAGTAATTTAGCAGACTTTGAAGTCATTGAGATAATTGATGATAGCAACCCCTACCTAGCTTTGCTAGGAATTGAGTGGGCAATAGACAATGCTGCAGTCATTAACCTTAAGAAGAGACATATGAATTTTGAAGGGAAAGGTTTGAGAGTCATAGTACCATTGGACCCTTCTCAAGGAGAAAGGTACACAGAACCACTCAGCGATGAATATCAGGATGTTTTGGACCATATCTACAACATCACAGCTAAGGAAGAAGATTATGTTGATCCTACTGCCGAAGGTATCATGGATTGGCAGTGTGACAGCTCCTGCATGACGGATTCAGATGACGGTCTAGAGATCTGGCAGAATAGACTTTATGAACTACATGGACATCGATGTGCAAGAATTACCAAGTCCCTCGGATGGCTTGGTTCACAGACAAGAGACTTGCCTACCTTTGATGGCTTGACAGACCCAACAGATTTTATTATACAATTCTCAGAGTAGGTACCAGATTCACAGAAAATGGAGATTCTAGATTCAGCATTCAGAGCCACAACAGCCAAATGGTGGAATGGTCATAAAAAGTACATTCATGGTTGGGAAGTGTGCCATAAGTCCCTTTGCCTAAGATTCAGGGATCAACCTCAGGAGGTGCGAAGTAGGTTTAATGGTAAGACTATTCCTCAGGGACATTTGGAGCAATGCTACGAAGCATGGAAACATGTACCTCGTGAAGAATGGGTACATAGGGTTGTGCACACCATGGAACCTATAACAAAGAACTGGTATGCGGAGGTCGAGCTTCGCCATGGTATTGTAAGTTGGGATAGTCTTGTTGATAGTTTTGTGCTAACATTTTCTATTAATGAGGTTTGTCCTGCTTCGGACGCAACTGTTAGGTTGATCCATACTAAAGTGTTTGATGATCAAGAAATAGCAGAATACCAACCTAATTGGAAGGAACAAGAAGCTAATGCAGTAGAATGTTATAGCGTCGCAATTGACGAGGATGATGATCTACGCAACATTAACATTCTTGAGTTAGAAGGGCACTGCGAAGTACATGGACCAGCAGTTGAATCACCTGAAGTGACTCAGCCCTTGAAGACGCGGACAGTAAACATTGGATCAGAAGGAAAGCCTAAGTATGCTATCATTGGAGATTATTGGGATGAAGAAATGGTGAGCAAAGTGACCCAACTTCTCCATGAGTATCAGGACCTATTTCCGACGAAGTTATCAGAGATGAAAGGTATCCTTGGTGATATAGGAGTGATAAAGATCCCTTTGAAACCTGATGCAAAGCCTGTGAAACAGCGCCCTTATAGGCTGAACCCTAAGTATAAAGACAAAGTTAGAATGGAGCTCGATAAGATGCTTGCTGCAGGAATCATTGAGCATGTTGAAGAATCCGAATGGGTCAGTCCTATGGTGGTGCAAGAAAAGAAGACTAAGGGAGAAATCAGAATCTGTGTTGATCTGAGGAAGCTAAATGATGCATGTTTACATGATCCTTTCCCTACTCCCTTTACAGATGAAGTTTTAGACAATGTCGGAGGTCAAGAAGTATACTCTTTTACTGATGGATTTTCAGGTTACCATCAGATTAGAATTGCTCCGGAAGATCAACATAAGACAACCTTCGCTACAGAAATGGGATCCTTTCAGTATATAGTTATGCCCTTTGGATTGAAGAATGCACCTGCTATGTTTTCTAGAGTAGTCATCTCTGCATTTACGGAATTTATACATAAATTCTTAGAAGTTTAGTTTGATGATTGGACTATCTTTGGGTTACTAAAAGACCATATAGCTAGTTTAAGACTTATGCTGGACAAGTGTAGACAGCATCAAATTTCCTTGAACTTGAAAAAGTGTATCTTTTGTCCACCTTTTGGAATTCTGCTAGGTCACATTGTATGTAAGCAAGGACTGATGATGGATCCTGTGAAGATAGCCATTATTGTGAACTTGCCACCTCCAAAGTCTGTTAAGCAACTTCGCACTACACTTGGTCATACTAGATATTACAGGAAATTCATTAAAGGATATGCTGAGATCACAGCCCCTATGGAAAGGTTGTTGAAGAAAGATATTAAGTTTGAATGGACACCTGAGTGTCAAGAAAGCTTGGATATTTTGAAGGAAAAGATGGTAACTGCCCCTATCTTAGTATTCCCTGACTGGAATAAGGAGTTTCATGTGCATGTCGATGCATCCTCCATTGCTCTAGGTATAGTATTGGCTCAGTCAGGTGAAGGTAATATTGATCACACTATTGCTTTTGTAAGTAGAAAATTGTCCACAGCAGAAAAGAATTATACTATGTCAGAACGAGAAGGTCTAGCTATGGTTTAGTCATTGCAGAAGTTTCGACACTATCTGTTAGGATCTCATTTTAAGATGTTCACTGACCATTCTGCTTTGAAGTATTTGGTTAACAAGCCTGTGCTAGGTGGAAGGATATGCAGATGGTTGATTCTGTTTCAGGAATATGACTTTGAGATCATATTCAAACCTGGAAGACTTAACCTAGGTCCTGACCACTTATCGAGGCTCGAGTCAGGAGAAGCGCCCATTAGTTTGGACGAAGGTCTTCCTGATGCCCAGTTGTTTTCCATCCAGATGGTTGATGACTATTTTCAGGATATTGTTCAGTACTTATCTACAGGTTTTGCACCCGCTGAAATGACAACACAGCAGAAGAAGCATCTGGTGGTTAGAGCAGCCGACTTTACCTTAATACCAGGACAGCTATATAAGATGGGACCAGATGAAATACTGCGCAGATGTGTCCTAGAGCATGAAAAGCCATTAATTTTGGCTGAGGCACATTCTGGAGCAGTAGGAGATCATTACGCAGGAAAAGCTACAGCACAGAAGATTTTGACAGTCGGATTGTGGTGGCCCACAATTCATAAGGATGCACGAGAGTATTGCCACAGCTGCGACATCTGTCAGAGGACAGGCAAACCATCCAGGAGGGACGAGATGCCTCTAGTTCCATAGGTAACTTTACAAGCCTTTGACAAGTGGGCTATTGATTTTGTTGGACCTATCAATCCCCTTGCGAATAAATCTGGAGCAAGATACATTATTACAGCAACTGACTACCTTACTCGTTGGGCCGAAGCTCAACCGGTCAAGAACTGTAGCGCTGCTACAGCTGCGAAGTTCATTTTCAATAACATCTTGTCAAGATTTGGGTGTCCTAGAATTCTTATGAGTGATCAAGGATCACATTTTCTAAATAAGACTATTGAAGTATTGTCTGAAGAATTTCAAGTATATCATCAGAAGAGTACTGCCTATCATCCTCAAGCAAATGGAACTGTCGAAGCCTTTAACAAGATCCTTGAACATGCTCTAATAAAGGTTTGCAATGTTAACAGAAATGATTGGGATCTTAGAATTCCAGCAGTACTATGGGCTTATAGAACCACCTGCAAGAAGTTGACAGACCATACACCTTTTAGGTTGGTCTATGGACAAGAAGCAGTCATGCCCATGGAGTACATTGTTCCTAGCCTAAGAATATCTGCTTTCACAGAGATGGATGATCCAGCTATGATGAAAGAAAGGCTGGCAAATATACCAGAACTTGAAGAAGACAGATTCATCGCAAGGTTCCAGCAGCAAGTACAGAAAGCCAGAGAAAAAGCATGGCATGATAGACACATTAAGAAGAAGCAGTTCCAGAATGGTGATCTTGTGCTCTTATATGAGAGTAAATTCATGAAATTCCCGGGTAAGTTCAAGACACATTGGAAAGGACCATACATAGTGCAGAGAGTTACCGATGGTGGCGCAGTCCAGCTAGCTAAATTGAATGGAGAAATTTTACCTTTCATGGTGAATGGAAGTAGGTTAAAGAAGTACAGGGATAAGCCGGGACCTCCTAATCATAAGTAATAGCAAGAAGGACAGTCTAAGTACCAAGAACAGTTGGAATTGGGTACTAGACTATAATGAAGTTATTCTCAAAGCTACGAAGTGTTGAAGACTGTCAAAGTTCGAAGGTTGAAGTTTGGTTGCCGCTTGGGTCAGGATGGGTCGAAGGCCAATATTGTGTCGAAGGTACTCATTGAGGTGAAGCTGAAGTTAGTTGTTATGTCGAAGAAGAAAGGTGTGTCGCAGCCTAAAATGTGACTGATGGGACAAACTAGACTTGGCGGCGCCGGCACGTGAACTGCCTTAACATCCTGTAATGATGAGATCTTGGGAAAATCTAGTGCCATGTGGATAGGATTTACCGCCGCTCCAGCAGATTTGGTGTCATTCATGCACCATCATGATAGATTTTGTCGCGGGATTCTATAAGAAGCCACACAGGCCTGCGACTCCTGCATTGCGCATTTCTTTGAGTTTACAGTTAGCACTATGTCTAATGATCGGGAAGTCCAGGAATTGTTACGAGAGTTCAAGGAGAGAGGTCTACAGAACCTTATGAGCAATCCACCCTGCGAGGAGACGTCTCCAGCGCTGAAGCAACCAATGCAGATACGATCGACCAGAAAGAAATTTAAGGCAGAAGTTCGCTCTAAGCGGAACGAAGAAAGGCACAAGGCCTTAGGAAAGACTCCGGAGGATCCCGAGATGTATCCTCCTGGCTCAGCAGAATGGAGGCATGCTGTTTGTCTTATGCAAAAGTACATTGGCATGCAATCATAGGAGCCCCGTTTGCTAAGGACCCAAAGTTGTGGATGGTCAAATGTTCGATAGGACATGAACGGGAGCCAGTTCAAGGGATGGAGTCGCTGATAGCTTTATAAGGCTCAACAATTCCCATGACCATCATAAATCTTGCGAAGGAAGAAAACAACATAAGGAACATCGGCAGTCTGCTAAGAATGAAAGGATGAAGGATTAAGCAAGCTGCGGCCGTGGTAGAAGTAGCAGAAAGGATGGCGATGATGACAGGAATATAAGGGAGCAGGAGGGCAGGAAAATTAAAGCTGATGGTTACAGAGATGCAGACGGATACAAAACCTGATAGAGTGCATAAGGAGATCATAAAGAAGGAGCAAGCAGCCGAAGATAACATTCTACCACCAGAGTGTCCCGAGACGGGACACTGGTGAGTCTTAGGGGCCTGTTGGGGCGCGCACCTTAACGGTCCTTAATTTTGGTAACTCCGCGGTTTTTGTGGAAGCTTGTAAGCGGAGTTGCGACTCAAAATAGTCTTCGGGGTGTCGGGGTTGAGTCAAAGCCCTCTCTTTGTAATTAACCCATGATTTAAGTCCAGGGTTTAGGGTTCGGGGTGCCCATGGTTTAAGCCCATGGTTTTGTAATAAGTGCACTTGTATAAATAAGCACTTTTGTAAAAGAGTCAGGTTAGGATTTTAATGTAAGATGATTTGATGCGAAGCTAAGGCTAGTTTTGTAAGAAAGTTTAAGTCCCAGCTGTGTGCGTGGACGACCTCTGTAGCTGTGTGCGCAAAGGGTTTTGGGTGATTAAGAGGATCTGCAGCTGTGTGCGCAGAGATCTGCAGCTAAGTGCGTAGCTTGAGGAATTGAAGGGATCTGCAGCTGAGTGCGCAGATCAGAACTGTGGTTTTTGTAAAGAGTTGAATAAAACACAATTCTGTGGACGTAGCCCCTAAACTGGGGGTGAACCATGTTATATCTTGTGTTGTGGTTCTTTTGTGTTGTCTTTGTTATGTTCTTTATGCATTGATAAGTAGATAACTGATAAGTAATATCACTGCTAAATACTAACTTCGCTGTGGATTCCCAGTTAAGGGTTAAGCAAGACACTGTTTGTTTATCTAACTACGAAGCTATATAAGTGAATGTCGAAGATCTGTATTGTATGATTATTATTTGTTAAAAGGCTAAAGGTACAGTAATATCCCTTTTCTGCTTGTAGAAACCTGATTCTGCGGCACCCCATAGCTGTTCCGGGTGAGACTGCAACCTGTTCGCAGGTTGTTATCGAAAGGGCCAACACTGTGGGTCTTTTGTTGGTGCGAAGACAAAAGTATAGAACCCGGGTCTGCCCTAAGCCCAACACACTGCTCATGGCCAGTTTTGGAGGCACAAAGGAAACAACAGTGAAATTCATCATAAGCCAATACCACAATGACAAATTTTACTTCGACAGACCAGTCGAGATCTCCGATGAAGTAATCTACAAATTAACTGGTTTATCAAACCAAGGTGACCCTGTACCAGTCGGCATAAAAGAAGGGCTGGTAGAGGAACTAACGGGATCAACATCAGGCAAGAACTCCAAAGGGCTAATGATTAGCCAAATACAAGCCCTAACGCCACAAATTGTGGCTAAAATCATAGCCATTTGGCTTACACCGACAGGTCGAGGAAGCAACCTCAAGCTAGATATGTTGGAGCCAGTGGATACTATTGCCGACATAGGAAAAATATACAGATGGGCTGAGTACATTGTCGACATGCTCAAAGGCATCTGTGAAAAATGCCAGGTGTCTGGAGGGATTATAAGGTTCCCATCCCTTATGATATGGATAGTCATGTACTCCTTGTGCCCTGTCGGGAACAAGCAGTTCCAAGAACCCACGAAATTCCATATGTGGAGATTCAAACTGTTTTCCCAAAATGGAACAATGAAGGAACTAGCAAAAGGTAAAGTGTTGTTAGAAAACTGGTTCCAACAGTTGAAAGTCCAAACGACCAGATGGAGGGTGCCCCAGAACATTTGACAAAGTCTACCCAAAACCACCCACATCCAATTAGAACTCGACCATACCGTGGTATGGTATATGCGGGGTGCCAAGCCAAAGGCAAAAACTCTCGACTACTACCCGACAGTCGAAGAATTTTTTTGGGAGCTAGCTCGACAGTCGGGTACAAAATTGTCGATACCAGTAAGGTCAAAGAGATAGACTTATCAATAGAAGAGCCACTAGCAGACCAAGAAAAAAAAGAAGGTTATGAGCTCATCTTATACATCGGCACATTTGTGTCAGAGGAGACACCGGCAGAAGAGACCGGTCGACTGCAAATTATAGTCAAACCACCAATAGCAAAAAGGGAAGAGACACAAACAGAATAACAGGTAACTAATCCAACTGTAGAAAGCCTCATCTCGACTCAAGAACAAGGGGGAGAGATAGATACTGAAAACCCCAATTATGTTGTCACCAAAGAAAACATACGCAAATTGTCGAAGGAGATAGCAGCCTCAAGAAAAAGAAAAAGAACTCAGGAACAGGAGTAGGGGAAGGGTAAGCACAAGATTATCATTGTAGAGTCCTCGGAAGACAAGGAAGAACTAGCAGCTACGGCCTGCGACATTATAGAATATGCCACAGCAAATAAAGTTCCGATCAAAACCCAGTTCCAGAGGTTCGTCGAAGCAGGGGCACAACAAGGTCGGCCGAAGAAAGCGAAAAGCACAAACACCTCGATGGCCAAAAATGTTGTCGATCTCATATCTACACCTCCACCCCCATCTCCGACCAAAATCATACAAGAAGCACTGCCAGCACCTCCTTCCATAAGCCCAATCGACATATGCAAGAATGCTATGTCGAAAACCTTGAAGGAGAGGTTCGACTGAGACAGAGACTTCCAGGCATTTATTGAAAAACTGACTGAGGTACTCACCTCGGTACAAAAGATCACCACCAAATTCCCCTTGTTCGAAGTTGGTGGATCGAGACTACCCATTCCTCAACCCGGCCAAGTACCCCAGAGGCCGAGGACGGTGGCAGTCATAAGTTTGACATTTCAAAGAAACCCTGACAACCAAGATGAATTTGTCACAAGTCGGACTACATCCCTCATTCTGACCGACCCCGAACCCAACCCACCAGCTAATGAACCAACAAGAGATGAGGAAGGAGAGAACATGGATGAAATAAATCGAGAAATCGACAAACTGTTCTTCGACCTTCAGGAAAGTTCACCTCTACAGATCCACGACTCGACATCTAACCACATCTCCACCAACCCAATCACACCCTACCATTCACAAACGCCATCACCACCACCCCCAACCTGGAAACTATAATCAAACCAGCTGCACCGGAACCAACTCCGCCGCAACCATTAGTGCCAACAACATCTGCATCTGGACCCTCAGTGCAAAACCAACCAGATGCAGAACCGGCTGCAGCCCTCATCCAACCGACCCAACCAGAAATACCCTCAACCATTGCTAGCCAGCAAGCAGACAACCCAATTCTAACTCTTACAGGTACATAGGTGCCAGAGCAAGCGGAGCAACAAAAGCACAAAATAAAGAAAGATAAAAAGAAGAAGGACCATCAAAGCCAGACGACAATGGTCCACATCAGTCAACTTGGGTCGACCACTGCAGTCGATGCAACCAAGCTGAGGGATCGAAGCAAAAACAAGAAGCCAGAACAGACACAAGGAGCTCGACAACAATGAAAAAGAACAAGTCAAGTTCCTCAACAAATGCAGAAACCTTGTGCAATCTGTGATACCAGAACCGACAGAGGTCGACAATGACAAACCACTAGAAAAAGCTTATCAATTGTTTGAGAGTGTGGTGTTGGCACTACAGGCACAGATGTAGAACACAAGAGAGGAGCAAAAAGAAGAAACATATCAACTGTTGATGCAATAGCACACAGCTTTTTCAGAAGTGTACAAGGTACTGCAAGATCACATGGAGGATTCGGTTATTACAGAAGGAGTGCTAAGAGACTAGCCTACTTATTATGGGAAAGTCTTTCAGCAAACCAGACAGACCCGACAAGAAATCCAAGCGCTTGAGAAGAGAAAAAGCACGGAGGAAGCACTCAGAAGCACAATTGAAAAGCAAATAGTGCTCAAAACATTCAAGTTGCAAAAGCTCGAGCGACAAGCACACCAATGGGTGCAGCAAGCAATCTCAAGTTTAGACAAATTATACATCATCTGCCCGCATATGAAATGACTTTTTGAGACAGCAAATGAAAAGGACCAGTCTATGGGTCTCGATATGGAAACGATAGCAGACCTTTCCATCCAAGAGAAAATGTTGATACTCTCAAGCCTTACTACATTAACCATCGACATCCAAAAAATACTATAAATTTGGACAAAATTTCAACATCAGCTGGCAGTGATAGCTAAAGAAATTGTCGAAGTCTGTGTACAGAAAAGACCAACCACTAGACTTCACAGCCCATGAAGGTTGAACACAGAAATAACTACTCAGGACAGGTAATTTTGGTACCTCCCTGTTTCTTCGGGACGAAGAAACATTTTGTTTGTGGGGGAGATGCTGGAGGAGCAAATCGATAAGTCGATTAGAATGAAAGACGACTAGAACAACATCCGACTAATTAGAGATTATGACAGCCATATAAGGTCATGTCGATTGACCAAACCGACAGGTAGTTATTTGTAACTATTTGTAATTCATATATATTAGGCTGTTGAGCCAGATGAGAACTCGGTTCAGTTCTCTGTATTGTATGGACCCTTTCACTATAATATAATCTGTTATTCTACCTACGTGTTGTTATCTCTTGTCTCTGTTATGTATGTATGCTTTTAATGTGTATTAGTGGTAACCCTATGTGATCTATGAGATTGCAACACTGGGCCATAAACCCACCGTAAAAAGGCTTTACTGTTTATTTGATTTAGCAAATTTTTTTATAAAAACCCTTGAGGTTTTCGTAATCGATTTGTGACTCTACAATTCGTTATTTATCCTTAATTTATAAAGATTATATTCTTGCACTTCATTTTATTTTCTTGAAAATAATATCCATAGGGAAGTACTCTATCTCAAGTCATGAAACTATTATTAGTTCGAAAATACTATACTGTTTCTGTAGTGGATAATCTGGTATTAAAACAATAGAAAAAATTAAGCCCTAAGGCTGTTATAACTTTCTTCTACAAATTATTGACTGTAGATAACAACGCCAATTCGGCCTACAGCCTATGATAGTGCCACGGCCTGTCGATAATCTTGATTTGGTGTTTTCTAAATTTAATAGTTAAGAAATTGGGCCATGATGCCCTTACACATAACTACTGGGAAATCTAACTTGTTTATTGATCTTAAAATTTTGTTTATCCTACTTTATCTAGGTTAAGATCAAAAGGTTGTGACTCGACCCTAGAAACATATATACTATAGATGTATCTATATACAGATCATAACCCTTGAGATGTTTAGAATTAAGCACTATTAAGATTAGTTTATAGAACTATTAAGTAGCTTATGATTTTTTATCCTTAGTATGATCTTTCATTATTATAATTCTTTGTAATATTGTAGTAATTTATGTGACCTAATTTCCTTATAAGACTTTCACAAGTCTTTACTGGAATGCAAAAATGTTGTTTACTTAAACCTTGACCAACAAAGGGAATATTTCTAATACTAACATTTTGGTAGATTATAATGACTAAGATAGAAATAAAGTATAAATATTTTAATGATTATACAAGGAGAAAATACGAACACCATTTAGACTAAGAAATACTTCACAAAATGACTAAATTGGTAAATATAACCCTAAACTTGAATAAGCTGGAATGTAGTTTTTGTGACAGCTTCCAGATATAAAAATCATAATATATCCAATCATTCTAATTAATGTTTCTAAACATATTCCAAATAAAAGTACAGATTCAGAATTAAATAACAGTTGAGCCTAGAAAATATGCAAAAGGGGACAACAACCAAAGGAGACTGTTCCACCCAACATTCTCCTGAAGCAACCAAAGTTACTTGCTTAGGAACCCCGAGCCTGTTCACTAAACCACTTGGACAAAGACCTATACCACACATCAAACTTACCGCAACTTAGCACTTAGTAGCAGACTTAACTCAACAAATCACTTTAGTTATCCCCTCATCAAATTCCTTGTGTGCCTGAATTTTCAGTTTGTAGCAGTCACAAGGTTCATTCACTTAGAAATCAGAATGAGCAGTGAGCCTCCTGCTCAATTTGATGGTATATATAAGATTGCATAGGTCTTTGGGTCAGTTTTGGAATTAAATGAGCCACTAGCTCATTCCCCCCCTCTCAGGGAACATGACCACATTTTAAGGTTTATGCTTCCTACAATAGCTAGAAACCTAGTGCTGCCACTTGTCAACCAGCCTTCTACATCTGCTCCTTCATCCTAGTGGGTCAGTGAACACTCATTTAACAGTCTCCCTTGGATAGGTGTCTCTTCTATTTAATTATTAAAATAAATAATTCTTCAATTACAGTCATCCTTAACCACCTTTTTTGTTTTGTTTTTTTTCTTGAAATAAATAATAAATAGTTATTTTTCAGTTATGGGTATGTTACATTGAGGTAGCGATGATGTTTATAGAATAAGAACTAGCAAAAGGAGTTATAAGTTTCTTAGAGGTGAAGGGAAATGATCATAGGAAGGATATGAGCACATAAATAATTTTTAAAAAGAGAAGAAACAAAATCATTAATAGGGATTTTAAAATAGAAAATGAATTTCCTTGGTCAAAGTTCTTTAGTTAGCTACAGCTCCAAAACACACAAATTTTGATGTAGGAACTATTGTTAATTGGAACTTTGATGAAAGAACTATGGTTTAGAAACTACAACTGGTAACAAATATGATTAGCAACAAGTTTGATGAAGGAATTATGATTGAGGAACTATCATAAAAACTATGATTAGTAAGAACTATGACCAACAAAAAATATGATCCACAAGAACTATAGCCAACAAGAAATATAACTGAGGAAATAAATAAACAAGAACTCTAGGCAAGGAACTATGACCAATGGGAACCCTACTTGACATGAACTTTGACTTAGGAACTATGACCCATAGAAACTATAATTGATAAGAATTTTGATGAAGTTTGGTCAAAGCTCCGCTAGGAGCTATGACCAACAAGAGATTTGATGAAGCAACTATGATTCATATGATCTTTGAAGATGGAATTATTATCAACAAAAAAATCACAAAGGGACTATGGTTGAGGAATTATGAGTAATAAGAACATTGATAGAGGAACTATGTTAAAGTATGACCAACAAGAACTTTGACATAGGAATTATGACTCAAGAACTAATACCCAGGAACTTAATAACTATGATGAAAAATAATTTTGATTGTGAACTATGACCAATAAGAACTATATTTGATGGGAACTATGGTTGACAGGAATGATGACCAATATTGGAACTATGACTGACAATAATTATGATAAATTTTGATCAGTAAATGATGGTTAGCATTCCAAGGAACTCTGATTATTAAAACTATAATTTTTTATCTTTTTGTTTTAACTAAATCGGTTATGAGATTTTTTATAAAATAATGGGCTGAGATTACTCCAAATCACCCATTATTACATACTAATTTCAGTCCCTTTGTGGACTTAATAATGACCCCTACCAAATCAATCTAACTACGGAATGGGATACCAACAGTCTTCTTCTTCATTTACACTCAGGAATCCTTGATTCAGTAAACATCCCTCATTTGCATTTTCGTCAGCTTCCTTATTTAGTCCACGCAAAATATGATAAAAGGAATGCGAGAGAAGTAGTACATCACAGATCTTAGTCTTTGGAGGACTTTGTTAAGTAGCGGGTCATTGAACCGACCATTTGAGGAGAGGGTCTTAATCAGAATTTCCGAATCTCCGAAGACTTGAATTTCTTTGTTCCCTTTCTCCCTTGCAATCTAGCAAGCTTTTAAAAGGGCTAGGATTTCTACGTGATTGTTGGTTTTGTGTCCAAGGCCCCAACTAAATATGTCCACCCTTTTACCTTCGGCTGAGTAAATTACCCCATCGGCTCCTGCCCTCCCTAGATTGCCTTTGGAGGCACCGTAGAAGAAGATCGATACTTTCCCTTGAGACCTCCACCATGACTGAAAGTGAGACTCTGAATCTCTTATTCTCCATTTTGGGATTATGGTTGGCCTGATTGGGGCCTTATTCCGATCTATGAAGGTGTAAGTTCCCATCCATTTTTTCCTCCAAAAGGAACAATTGTCCTTTCTCAAAGGTATTAGCACCAACCGTTTCGATGAGAAAAGCTTTGGCTTTTGCAGCCACCTTCACCGGTTTCTGATGAACATTGTTAAATATATTATCATTTCTGGCCAGCCAGATGCTCCAGCACACGTATTTGGGAATAGCTTCCCAGATTTCGCTACACACGGACTTACTGCGTATTGGGTGGGGATAGCTCATTTTCCAAGTTGAATATAATGCTGGCCTTGATGTATTCCCAGGGACTGAGACATTTAGACCCAGAAGAGCGAGTCACCAAACCTCCTGCGCGAAATCGCAATTCACAAACAGATGATTGCTGGCTTCTGATTCTTTGTGGCACAAATTGCATCTGTGGGGACGTATGATGCCACATTTTACCAAATTCTCTCCAGTTAAAAGCCTTCTGTTCATAACAATCCAGAAAAATAAATTAACCTTTGGAAGGCTACTGTTATCCCGAACGTGTTTCCACAATTCTCCAGGAAGTCCAAACTGTTTGCAATTATATTTATGACGTTCTGGTCTGTGTTCCAGCCATAAACTGCGCTCTTTTTTTTATTGATGAGTGCTCCGATGATGCTGCAGAAGTCTTGAATAATTCTGCTGAAGGCTTTGGATATTATTGTTGAAGCTCCCCCCAAGAGCAGAGATTCGTTAGCAAACATAGAGTGATTTATAGGCTCTATGCCTTTTACTATCCTTATGCCTAGGACAGTCCCTACTTTCTTCTTAGCGTCCAACTTTATGCTCAATGCATCTGCCATTAAAATGTACAAAAACAGAGAGAGAGGGCAGCCTTGCCTAATTCCTCTCGTGGCCTGGAAATAGTTGGTTGGTCTGCCATTGACCAGTGGAGCTATCCACGAATTGGAAATGCAAGCTTTGATCAAATTGACAAAGTTAGTGCTGAAACTGAAAGAGATAGGAGCTTTGAAGAGGAATGAGTGTTTTACTCGGTCAAAAGTATTCGCCATGTCTAGCTTAATTATCATTCCTTGTTCCTTCTGGTGGAAGCTCGAATGAATGGCTTCTTGAACCTGGATCACATTGTCTATGATGTGTCTTCCTTTGATGAAGCCTCCCTGGCTGGTGGATATGAGCTTCCCTAGGATAGGTCTGATTCAATTTGCCAATAGTTTCGCCAGAATATTGTAGGATGAGTTACAAAGGGAGATTGGTCTGAATCTTTCAAAGTTACTCGAATTCACTTCTTTGGGAATCAACGCTAGAAAGGTAGAGTTAGTGCTTCTGCCCATATTGGATTTCTGCTGAAAGGATTTTTCCATTCTTAGGAAATCCACTTTAATGGTGTCCCAGCACTGACGGTAAAAATGGATTGAGAAGTCGTCCGTACCGGGGGCCTTGTCAGGTTCCATTGCCCAAATTATATTGCAGATTTCTTCTTCTGTAAATTGCTTTGAGAGGGCTGAATTATCATCCTTGTTGACAAGGGAAGGAATATGGGAAATAAAATCAGTTGAGGCATCCTCATTTCCTTCTTTGTCTTCTTTAAACATTAGTTGATAATGGGATTCAGCTGCAAGCTTAATTTGGTCTTGATCTTTGAGAAGGATCCCATCTGAAGTGGTGATTTCAGATATATGGTTCTTGGACAGCCTAATTCTGCATTGTTTATGGAAATATGATGTGTTTCAGTCTCCTTCTTTAAGACGCAAGCAACGATATTTCATCCTCAAGAACTCTTCTTCTTTGTGGAAAGAGAGAAAATCTTTTGCTTGAGCTGCCTGCTCTTCTTCCATATCTGTTCTGTTGATATCTTTCTTTTCGAATTCCATTTGAAGATATTCTAGAATCTAGGTGGACTCCTTTCTTTGGGTAGTTGGGGTCTTGATAGGCTTCTTAATCCAATCCTTTAAAGCTACCTTCGTGGCTTTTAATTTTTGCTCCCATACAAAGGAGGGGGACCCCCTCACTGGGGTAGACCAAGCTGAGTTTACTGTTTCGTTGAACCCTTCCGTATCATTCTAAAGGGGGTATAATTTTTTATCTTTGAATTGCTTCTTTGTTGAGATTACATTTTGTGATTGCTAAAGCTGCAAGTCTACAATTTCTTATGAAAAATTGTAATTTGACCATCCATAAATAATTACAATTTCAACAATTGGTTGATTGAAATTTCGATGATCAAGAATTACGAATTCAATAATTGAATAATTATTAAAATTACAATTTCAGTTGTAGGAAAATGCAATTTTGACATTTTGAAAATTACAAAGTGGAGAATTTCGACAAGAATAATTGAGGAGAATTCACATTCTGCAAAAGAAAAATGCAGTTTCAACAATTGATGTGGATTTAAGAGTCCATTGCTTCAACATTCATCTACCTAAATTTTTGGTAATTGGAAGTAAGTGTCCAACTTCATAGGTGTTGGAGAGCAACGATGTTGCAACATCATCATTTCATTAAGGGATTGCACCAAGTCTTGAATAGAAGTGGAGGGTACCACGGTAGAATCCTCTTGAGTGGGTTAACTACATGGAGGCATTGTGGCATTGATTAGTAAAACTGCTAGATCTAGCCTAGAGATAAACCTTGAGGAGGGGTGCTTTGTAAAAAGTGGCTAAAATGGGAAAAGAAAGGAACACTATGGTCTATATCTAAAATGTCTTTTACAATTTAGCAGAGTGCACTCATTAAGGGCAGTGAGTGGAACTAAAACTAAAGCTTCTAGTGTTGTTGATGATCTTGAAAACCCGAGCACCAAATCTAGGTTTTGTGAGAGATTTAGGGATGAATTTTGTAAGAGAGAACCAATGACAAATAGGTCAAACTTGAGGGATTAGAGAAAATGTAGTATCTCAATAGGGATGTGATCTATCAAAGAAAGATGTTGAAAATTAAAAGGCGAAGCAATGGCAGGATAAGTGGCAAGTGATGGATATATTTTGGCAATGACTGAGGGTATAGATCCATTGATACCAATCTAGAGAGATTGTCAACTATGGCAGGAGATTGATGGACTTGAATTGTTGGAACAACACAAGGTTTGGGTAGAATGTCCGTTAGCTAGTTCAAATTTTATGCTAAAAATCCATAAGTGGTAATCTAAGACAAAACCCTCATTCATAAATCATCCAATAACCCATCAAGTGGAGAAAAAATGTGAGATTTGGAGAAGGCACCTTGGAGGAAAACCCTAATCGAGCACCCTTAAGGAAAACCTTAGTGAAGGAGAAGTAAAGAAAACCCTAGCACACTAGACAAAAACCCTAGTGTACAGGAGAAAAACTTGGAAGAGTATGAATAGTAACACATTAGAACTAGATCTAGAACCTCATAAAAAGGGCATACTAAAAACCCTAGCACTAACAGATGAAATTGGTGAGAACAGGCACCAAACCCATGTGGTAGGGTACTGGGACTAAGAGTGTGGGGACACTTGACTACCCAGTATGAATCCTAACAACTATTGCCAAAAAACCCTTACTACTTAATCACTATTGAGCAGAATCTCATATGATCTAGGATTTGTTACCATTGGATTTAATTACATAGGATGAATATTAATATTAATAGCATGTAAACATAATGCATCTCATGAGAAACAATAAAAAATTGACATACACCATCCACTTTATTATTGAGATGGGTGAGCCCTTTATAAACAAGTACAATTGACATACATGATCAACTTTATTATTGAGATGGGTGAGCCCTTTATAAACAAGTACTTCTTTAACATCTTTCTATAGATGTCCAAAAACTAACGAAACCAGATTACATTAAATATTCGCACAATAGAGAAGATGAAGATGAATTTGTAAACGCTACAATTGCAATTGTTGCTCAGTATTTTTTATTGTTGACTTTAAAATTCCAAAATTGCAATTTCAATTGCAATACACACATGCTGACATTGCAATCAATAACAATTAATCATTGCAATTGCAATTTTTGGATGCTAAAATTGCAATTTTTATAGCTCTCCAATTTTTGACCTACGCTTCATTGCATGACTCAATGGCCTTCCTTATTCTAACCTTTGTGAACTCTTGGGTGCTATGTTGTTGTTCTAGGAACTCTTGAAGCTTCGTAACAAGGTCCTCTAAAGCACAAAGTCATGCCTTAGTCCAACTCTAGGCAAGGAACTATGACCAATGGGAACCCTAGTTGACATGAACTTTGACTTAGGAACTATGACCCATAGAAACTATAATTGATAAGAATTTTGATGAAGTTTGTTCAAAGTTCCACTAGGAGCTATAACCAATAAGAGATTTGATGAAGCAACTATGATTCATATGATCTTTGAAGAAAGAATTATTATCAACAAAAAATTCACAAAGGGACTATGGTTGAGGAATTATGAGTAATAAGAACATTGATAGAGGAACTATGTTCAAGTATGACCAACAAGAATTTTGACATAGGAACTATGACTCAATGGAAACCCTAGTTGACATGAGTATGTATGTATGTTCTATTCACTAGAATTTCATTCCTATCATAACCAAGTGCTACTCCCATAATTGTAGATATAGTAACAACTCATTGCACGTCCTCTAGAGTTCTCTCACTCCCTCTTGGTGTACCACTCTAATTGATGAAAGTATAATTCATAAACTTACTGATAAGCTAGGGGTTCGATCCATAGGCATGTTCCATAAAAAAAAACTTGTAGTGTTGCAAGGAAACACTGATAAGGAGTAATCCTCTACATTTTGTCATGGATGGCATTGGCGAGAAAAAATAAGTAGTTTCTCACAACTTATGCCAATGGATTGGATTCTAGATGAGAAAGATTGTGGGTAAATAGTTGCAAAACCACTCAGACATAAATACATATTGCCTTCAAAATTCTTGGAATCAGTTGCAATCTAGACAAAAACATTTATCCATGAGAGAGAATACATACATAACGATCTGGTTAGTTAGATATCATCCCTGTATGGATTCTCTTTGATGCGAGTGATTATCAACGTCAAGCCAAGGTCGTACATCTCTATTGTTTTATGTGCGAATTTTGCAACTGTTAATACCGTTAGTGCCTGTTGTAAGATATGGCAACATTGTTCATGGCCTTGCTTCTTTTGAAATGCTTTATATATGATCTTGTTGTAGAAACGATGTCGTGAACTATTTTTTCCTTGGTTACGATGGACAGAAAATTAATGACAAATAACCGAGTTGTCTAAAGAGGGGACTTTTTTACCTCTGTTTCCGGCTGGCTTTTACCAGTTTTTTGCTATGAATCTTCACGGAATTTTCAAAAAGTTCAAAAACACTGCTAGATCTTACAAAGTGTGGGTGTTTGGGGGTTTTCCTGTCACCTGATTTCATTTCTGAGCTTAAAATCACCCAACAAACAATAGAAATTACAGATTTTGTAGATTAAATTCACTGGATTTCGACAGAAAATCAACCTAAAAGTCAAAAGGTCCCCTAGTTAGACAGCTTCACAAATAACTGGATCAACTAAAAAAAAAATAGCTAACAACAAGTTTACAATGGCATATATACTTCATTTTTATCTTCTTGTTAGACTAATCTCACAAAAATCATTTATTGTTTGTCACACCAAAGTAGCTTTTCCAAACTAAAAATAATTTAAAAAAAAAAACTCACCCATGAAATGTAAGTCAAAATCAACGTAAAATCAATATCCAAATGGGAATGGGATTATCTAATATTATAATGGACTATAACAGATTTATCATTCCATTATGAAAACACACAGTAGTTTAAAATTTCAATTATTTAATTTGTTTGGTGATATTTTTTTCCAAATTTTATCATAATTATTAATAATTTGTTAATGTGATAATGAAGGAAAGTTTAAAGCTCCTTCTCCATCAAAAATCCTTCCGACTGGTTAACAATTTCTACGGTGTGCATATGTAGGGTGCTTTCATTTCAAATATTTAATATGACCTAATTTTTCCGTGTGGTGGCATTCACGAAAATGTTTTATGCTCTTTTGATTTGAATGACGTTTCAAGATATTTGGTATGTTTTTATAGTTGTTCTTCAATTGTGGTTTTTTTTTTAGTCTAAAAAACAGTTCCTTGATATCTTATTGAATCAAAGGTAACCTTTACATCAATAATCAGCTATTCAGACCCCAATGGGTCAAAACAGATCAGAAATAAACAATACATAACAGTACAAAACAATACGAACAATACCCAAGCTGTGTAATCAGAAATACACCAAGCACCTGGGTATCAATACATGAGAGTCCTCTCATAAGTGAGCAATACATAACATCAATTAAATATGTCCGTAGATAATATAACAAGAGCCCATATATCTTATCCAAGAAGGTGTGTGACTCTCAAATATCCTGTATCAGCTGCTCAGCAAAACCAGAGATAGCTCAAAGAGTCCATGAGATAATAAACTGAAATAGAATGAGCATATTCTAAAATAACTGAAAAGAGTCTTCCCCAATAATCTCATCATCATAAGACTCTATAAGTAAGAGATGACCAGGAGCCAAATACAACCCCTCCTTGGATAAGATACCTGCCCTCTTGTTATGTTCCCTATAGACATGACTGAAATCCACCCAGGTGAATGAGGACATGAGAACTCTGGTGTTGTAGCACCAAGCCTCAAAGTTCACCATGTCAAGGGTGGATTTCCCTTTTGCCCAATTTATAATCATAGAGGAGTCACCAAAGATATGTAGGTAAGGCAACCCAATATCCTTGGCAACCTGTAATGATTCCAAGAGTGCTAAAAGTTCTGCTCTTGTATTAGTGTTGCTCCCACATCCAAGTTTAAAAGCAAATTGATGATGTTCATTTAACCAAATACATATACCTGCTCCACCAATGTGTTTTGGTGCAGCTCCATCAAAGAAAACCATAGGGTATTTAGAGGCAGGAGGCTTCCCTATGTTCCGGATTTTATTCCTGGGTTTCTGAGGTGGTTTATAAGTATTTACCTCATCATAAATGATATGTAATAGGCCAGCCATAATAGGAGGCAGATCTTCAAATAACTTGTGGTTCCTAGCCTTCCAGATATTCCAGATAATAAAAAGAGGCAAGTACTGTAAGGATTCGCCCATAGAAACCCAGTTGGTGAGATTTTCCCTAAGGGTAGGAGTAGTCCATAGTAAGTTCACATCATATAGACTATTGAGTCCCCAAATTATCTCTTTCACAAATAGGCAACCTACAAAAATATGATCCACAGATTCAGCTTCCCCATTGCATAAACAACACCTATTGGGGTCGTGCCAACCTTTCTTGCACAGAGTATCCCAAGTGTTGATTTTCTTATTACAGGTGAGCTAGATAAAACACTTCAACTTGTGGGGAATATTAAAGTGCCAAATCTTCAAAATGATATCATTATCCATGATAGTCCTATGATTAGAGACAATAAGATCATAAGCTTTTTTAGCTGTCACCATACCCATCTGATTATCATACATCCAAAGAAGTTTATCCTCAGCAGTCCCAATCCTTATACCCCCATGAGTCAGGCCCTTGACATATAAATACCATTGTACATCCCAATCTCCACCCAAATATAGATCAGATGCAGTGTACCAATTAGAACCCTCAGAACCACACACTTCCAGATTTTGTGCCTGAGCAAGGTATGATATCCCTAGATCATTGAGGTAATCTCTAAGCTCCTCATATAATAGGTACTGCGAGTTGTGCCCAGCGATAGGATACACCCCCACCTTAATCTTTAAACCATTCCCCACCTTCCATCCTAACTGATAGGTAATCCACTCAAAAATCCTTATGAACCCATTCCAAAAGTAAGAAGTGCCAGTTACAATGAATTTTCAGGCTCTAATCCAGTCTTCTAAGGGTCTGTTCTTTAAGTATTTATGAGCAATTATTCTGCTCCAAATACCAGAACCAGTAATTAACAGCCACATACTTTTCAATCTCAAAGATATACCAAACCATTCAAGGTTCTTTATATCCCAGCCACCATATTCGATAAGTAAGGACAGAGTTTCCCAACTAACCAAATGTGGCTTCTGATAACCAGCAGAAGACCCCCAAAGAAACGAGAAAATAGTTTTACGTAGTACATTTAAAATAGATTTAGGACATCTAGCCAGAGCAAACCAGTAGACTTCCAACCCTGTGAGAACAACTTTAATAAGTACCACCCTTCCACCAAGAGAGAGGACCTGTAGGTCCTGTTTTGGATCTTTTTTTCAAATAATTCAATCATCTATCTCCAATCCGAGGTATGATACCCCAGTGGTTTCAGACGATAACCCAAAAACTTAAAACCATCAGTAAGAGGGGTCATCCTGAAAGGGAGCAACTCAGCAATTTTATCCCTGATATCAGCATCCACATTCTGATAGAGAAAGGGTGATTTTTCCATGCTGACAGTCATCCCCGAAGCTGAGCAAAATAAATCTAAGGCATCTTTATAAGCACTCCATTCATCAACAGTACCAACACCAATTAAGATAACATCATCAACAAATAACAAGTGTGTTATCGATAGATCAGGAGAGTACTGGAAGCCCTTAATAAGACCTTTTTGTTGTGCATCCAAAATAATACGGCGAAGGCTCTAAATAATCAATATGAATAACATGGGAGACAAAGGACAACCTTGGTGTAAACCCCTAGAAGCAAGAAAAAAATTCGAGGGGGAGCCATTAACTAAAACAACAAAGCATGAGCTAGAAACACATCCCATGATCCAATTGACACCCAGTAGGGGAATGCCTATTTGAATAGGCAAAAGTCTAATGAAGGTCCAATTAACTCTATCAAAAGCTTTAACCAGGTCCAGTTTTAGAACCAAGACATTGGAATTCTTAGTCTTGATGGAGTGTAATAATTCCTAGGTAATGCCCACAAGTTCAGTTATATGTCTATCCTTGACAAAGCCAAATTGTTGGGCAGATAAGGATCCGTTGAGGATAGGCTTCAGTCTACTAAGCAGTAATCTTGGAGATGACCTTGTAGACCAGGTTACATAAGGATATGGGACGGAAGTCATCAAATGTCAAGGGATTTTCACACTTAGGTATCAGGGTTAGGAAAGTAGAGTTAAGAGCTCTAGAAATTTTTCCATGTAATCTAGCCCGCTCCACCGCCAGAACCAAGTCCGCCCCCACCAGATCAAAAAAGGCCAGGAAGAACTCGACAGGCCACCCATCTGATCCTGGGCTCTTATCCTTCTTAAACCCTTTTAGTACAGCTTCAACGTCCAAGGCGGAAATAGGCTTAAGAAAACAATCAATATCTTCATCAGTGGTCATGTTCGGGAAGAGTCTGATAACTCTAAGTTGGTCAGCAATAATAGTAGATTTGTCATCACCAAAAAGATCACTAAAGTGTTGTTTACCAACTTGTTTAAGAGCAGGGTCCTCAGAGACAGAGTTTCCTTCCAAATCATTTAGATACCAAATAGTATTAGTATTCCTTATAGCAGATGCATATGAGTGAAAAAATCTCATATTTACATCCCCTTCCTTTACCCACTGAACCCTACTCTTCAACCTCTGAGTAGTTATCTCATGGGCCCAGTATTTATCCTTCCTATCTTGAAGGATTTTCAATTTGTCAACATTGGAAGCCGAAATGATACCAAAATATTCCAATAAGATATTAGATATACCTTCATTGATTTCCAAAATCTGTTGCTTCCTTTCAAGGTTCTTCTCACGGGGGCTTCATTTGTTGACCAATATCCTATCACGTTACTTCATATTGTGGGTTTTAAAATTATTAAAAATTGAACCAATATTTTGCAGGTTCTGGGGGGATGAGGGGTTTAAGGTGGGGGTGGGTAGGTTGGTTTATAAGGATTGAGNTTTTAAGTATTGGGAGGGGGTTTCAACAAAAAGAGTTTGGGTCAATATCTCTGGAAATTAAGGGTATTCTTTAATATCCCACAATCGCACGTGCTATGTGAGGTGTTCACTAAGTGAAGTCCCTGTGGTTCTTCTCCCTCTCTCGGGCCTTGACAGTACCCTTCAGTCTACGTAGTTTAAGAGTAAGAACATCCATATGGCTATAGTCAACCATATCCATAGGGGTCTTCCACGAGGAAAGGACCAAATGAGCAAATTTTTGAACCCCATTCCAGACAGATAGGGTAATGATCAGAAACATTTGTAGGGGTAGCCCAAGTCCTGCAGTAAGAGAGGCAACGGAGAAGAGATTCAGATAAAAGGAACCTATCCAGCCTTTTACTAATACTAGCCTCCCCCGAGCGCCCCTTTCTCCAGGTGGGACCGAAAAGATTCATAGCAAGGTCCACCAGCTTGTTGCAGGAGATGAGCTGAGAAAAAAAGGGGGCCAAGGGATCCATCCTGGCTTTACAACCCCAGACTTCAGAACAAGATAAGGTAAAATTAAGATCCCCTGCCAATAGTATATTGGGATGTCCATGTAGTCCCCCTGCCACCAAATTATTCCAGAAAGTAGTTCTTTTAGTATAGGGCCCATAGCAATTAATAACCGTAAAAGTCTCAGACATACCTTTAAAGTTTGCTTTAAGTATGATGCCAGCCATAGAGGAAAAAGCCTTACAACGGACCAAGTGAGGTTCCAGCCAGCTAGCAGTCCTCCAGAAAGTCTGAATGCATCAGAAGCACAGAATTCCCAACCAGGTTTAAGTTTGGAGTACAGTAAAAGAGATTGTGAGTAACAACACATAGTCTCTTGAATAAGAATCATATAAGGTCTTAGGTCAGAGAATAATCTTCCAAGGGATTTTTGTTTGGACATCCCTCCAAACCCCCGAATGTTCATGGACAAAATTTTCATGGGGAAGGGAGCTCCGCAGATGTGCTTGCTCTAAGAACCCATGAGGGAATAGGGGAGATATGAGTTTGTCTAGCCTCCTGCTTAAGTCTAGTCGAAAGGAGAGTGTAGGCCCCCGGATCCCCAGTCTCTTCCAAGGGAGGCTTCTTGGATTTTCTGATGGTCACATTCTTAAAGCGGATAGAGTCCAAGGGTAAGGTTGAGGGAGAAATAGGAGTTTTATCCGAAAAGATCGAAAGAGTAGTGAGGAGGGAGGGGTCCTGCAATCCCGGTGCTTCAGGAGGGCTAGAAGAAATGGTTATATGTAAAGGGACAGAATTGCCAGGTGGGGACAAGGGGGGTGTAGATGATAAGGAGGGACCAGAAGAGGACTGTGGAAGGGAGGGATAGTGATCCAAGGTATAGGGGGGTGGACCATCAACAAAAACCTGCTCAGAAGAAGAGTCTAGAGCAGAAGAGTCTAGGGTGTCCACAGGACCAGCTCTGGAGTGAAGAGCAACCGCTTCCATATATTCTATATACATCAACTGACCTTTCGAGAGATCATCAAAGGTAGAAGGAGAAGAAGATGCATAGATAATATCAATAGAGTCCTCCAGAGGTACAATAGGCAAGGAAATGTCATCAGGACGGGGTGGGTCAAATACGCACAAGCAATTAAAACCACGCTTGGGAGGATGACCACTGCGGAGACGATGACAAGTGTTTTGAAGGTGTCCCGTATCATGACAATAATTACACCTAAATGGCATATGCAGATAATCCAGTCTCTGGGTACAAACTTTATCACCACAGACAATATCTAATTCAGGTATAAGGCCTTTGGTAATATCCACTTCAACCAAAAATTTTGCCATCCGTTTGTCAAAAATAAGATGGAAATGTCTCTCAAGAGCAACAAAATGCCCTAACATGTTTGCCAGAGCTATAAGAATATCCTTATTCCAAAGAGGTAAGGGTAAAGCAGGTAACAATACCCAAATATGTCTAATGGTCACTCTTTCAGTGAGAGGGTCAAAACCGGAGTGCCATCGATTCAGTACAAGGGAACCATCCAAAACAGGCCACAATTTTTCAAGAATAAGGGAAGCATCTGAATCTTCAATAAATACAAAAACCAGCCAAGAGACTAATAGAAGGAACATAATGTATAAGAGGCTTCTAGTGAGAGGTCGCCCAATCAACCCAACCTTCCTTCAACATAGTGCAGTACTCCAGCCTACCAATAAGTTCCCTACGGCATAGGGTTTCCACCTTCTCCATAAATACATCATGCCTAAGAACAAAACAGGGTTTGTGTTCTACGGCCTTAAGGGATTTAGCCTTATGAAGAGACGAGCTAAGATTTCTTCCCTTACCAGGGTGAGTATTCCTACTAGCATCGGTCGGAGCACTCATGTCATGGGCGAAAGGAATCCAAAGGCCAATCCCCCGTAAAACCCGTGCAGGAGAGCAGCGCAATACAGGCTGACCAAAACAGTCCAAAAAAGCTACAGAATAGACACCAAAATGTGTCGAGGGTCCCAGTCCACACCCGTGACCACACCAAAGGACCCACAAAAGGATACCCACCAAGCCACACCGAAGGACCCACAAAAAAAAAACCCACCAAGCGCATCAACAGAATAAAAACAAAACCGTCTGATAACCCCAATACAGACCACAGAACAAGCCGTGAGCCAATCCAATACCCCACCATAAAAAACAATACAAATGGTCTAACAACCCAAAAAATACACAAGACAGGCTCCCAACAGAGACGTGGGTCCAAGTTCAAGCCCTCGCAAATATAGCATCGTCCCAAATAAAAATATACAGGTTGACTGAAGGACCCACAGAACCCATAGAGAATACCAACCAACCTCAACAATAGTATATGAATACCCCGTCAAATGACTCCAATACAGGCCATAGACCCACCGGGTGACCAAACCAAACCCCTGAAAGGGTAATTAAGACAAGAAGCAGGTTGACAAACCAAATGCAGGTCAATAGCAGTCAGGTCTACAAACGAAATATAGACCGCCAGGAAAGGGCAAGAAAACTTGACAGTAACCCTACCCCAGCTAACCCACAAACAGAAACAAAAAAATACGAAGAAATTCCCACTTTTTACAACATGGTTGGTACTAACCCTCGGTTGAGGGTGGACTCCATGTGGGGTTAGCGGCCTTCAATCCTGTAAACCCTAGGAAGGGTAAACCATTAAGCCCCCGACCAGTAACATAAAAAAGAAAGGGTCAAAGAAACGAAACAGGAGTACTTGGAGTCAGGCCAGTCCTGACAGCAAAGCAGTGACCAAAACCAAGCGTAGAGTTTTCGACCTGCCTTAACTCCTGTACAAATGCAGCAGTAAACCACGATGTTCCAAAGCGCTGGTTGTTCCCCGAGCCCAGTCAAACTGAACATCATCAGTTCCCGTTAAACCCGAAGACACTGAATGTTTCAATGTAGTCGGGAGTACTAAAGACCCGGTTCAAAAAGACTTCGACACAATCATCCAGTTCCCAGACAACAACCAAATAATCTAATGCCGACAATCACGGAGTCAACCCCGACGAAGTGACTAGCTAAAGCAGAAACGCAACCTCTAATGCACTTCAGAATAACAGGTAGCCACAAGGTTAAAAAATAACAACACCCGATTCAAAACAATCCACAGATTGCTCAACGACAGGCGCACCAATACCCACAGGTATAGGAGCCATGGATTTCCTGAGCTGTGAATCCCTAGCTCCGCTCCGAAACCCTAGCTCCGCAAACATTTCTGCAAACCTCAAAGTGTTTGTGGTTTATGTGTATGTTTAAAGATATGTATCTTCAAATTATATTGTTTGCGGCTTAGGTTTACATAGAGTTTAGAAAAGCAAATGCAATGTATCACATGATATTTTCATCAATATTTTGTTTAATTCAGAGACACACACCTATAGAGATACAATTGCACTCGTCGTTCTTGCAGTTGTATGCAAGGTTCCCATAATTGCACTATGTCACCTATATGGTTTGATAGGGGGTTTGGCACATAAGGATTATATTAGCAACTATGAAATTTATTATGCTTTTTGTTTATGGGACCACCATATATATTGTCCAACCATGTTGCGTCTCTCGCTTGATATGTAGTTATATGCATGATGTTTGTACTGGGAACTGGCAATATTATGTTGGTGTTGTCATTCAAATAGTTTTTATCATTGACTTTGAAATGTAATGAATCCTAGGAACTGGGAATATTATATCGTTCACTCAGACCTAATTTATGTCACATTGATCTTATTTGCTCCATCAAGACCTTGTTGACCTTGCATTATTCCATCATTATAATTGACATGTAGTTTTCAGTCGGGGACATAATTTCAGAGGTTTGTGGGTCAATATTTCATCATTTGCACAGGTTCAAAAAATTCAGTGTATTTTAAAAATACCGTTAGTTGTGAGGATTAGGAATGGGCTCTTGTCACGCATGTGTTCAATCATCGATCTGTGTTCACTCCTCTTCAACATTACTAGCATTCAAGGCTCATTAATAGAGTGAATTCATGGCATTAACAGGTTCATTTCTCCTACGCTACCTACTCCTTTTTTCGCCCATCGGCTTACTCTTAAAGTAAAAGGAAAAAAGCAAGCTCCATGGAACCATTTAGTTTATTTTTTTAACTACTAGAACTCAGGGTGCAAAATTTCACTTATTAAGCACCCATCTCCTCACCTTGGTTTGGAAGATTAGTATTGGCGACTTGTAAATTTTCAATCATTGTGCTTTATCCATTTACTCACTAGAATACGACTGAGCACTAATCTTTCATATGCAGTTTATATTTTTCACTTCGTCATTTATATCATTTAGGTGCATTTGGAGATGCAATATTATACTAGGGAGATTGTGGTCAATGTGGAATGTTTATGTAATCTGAAGCCTATTTGGGCTTCAACACTAGTAAATGGCAATTCATAGGTTCATTGGAACCAATTATCAAAGTTTTCTCACTCTGTGTGCTTTCTGCTACTTAACATATTTGGTGTCTACGAGATGTACTTTTACATTAGTAAATGGATACGTGTTCATCAGATTCCGTTCAAACACAATTTATGAAATTTGAATATGCTTATATTTGTGCTTTTGTTTATTTATTTTTCTTTGTACATCAGAACACATCCTCCTTTTGACATGAGCATACCAACATTCTCAAAGTCATCCTAGATGGCAAGGTTATCATAGTTACTTATGTAGATTAAATGTGCCAAAAGTAATACCTGAAAATTTGTCAATGTTTAGAAGACTCATTCTGTAGGGATAACTTATGGTTGCATTTTCTGCATATGCAATGGTTTCTCCTCAAGTTGATTGTCTCTATGCTAAAAGCAACTTTTATTATTTTTGTGCAACATCTGTTTTGAAAACATGTTTATAAATGGTGAAACCTAGCATCGTAGAGAAGCTTAAACAAGTTGATTTTTTTGTATGTCGCTTTACTTTTTCTCGTCAAATTGATAGTATTGTTGACATTGTGTGTGACATAGTTACAAGATATCTTGAAACCTATACAAAATTTGTTACTTAATTCAACCTGCCTTTGCTCTTCATGATTCTATTATATTTGTAAAGACTTGCTAGCCATATTCAACACTTGTCATGATGGTTTTCTGAAACTGGTGCGCCTAGCTATGCTTTAGTCTCTACTATTATTCCCCTTGTAACTACCAATAGAAGCAAAATTGTTACTTATTTTCAATAAAATATTACAATGAGAAAAGGTTTGATCCTCTCATATAGACCTCCCAACAATTCCACACATCACATAAACAGATATATATCAATCTGAAATCATGGATCCTCTTTAACTTGATAAAAATGCATTACCAAAATCATGTGAAATGCAGAGGTGATCAGCCCTCTCTCGAGTCTTGCAGTCTCTCTCTTCACACATAATAATGTAAAATAGTACAAAACACAACAATACGATGCATAATAATATTTATTAAATATATATAAATCAATATGTTAAAATAAATCTAAAATAGGATGAAAATGTTATATATTAGTAAAATGTTAAAGGTTTATCTTGTAAAGTGTTAAATAATGCAACTATAATCTCACGTGTGTGGTTTCAATTTATAATTTACAATTCATAATTTTTTATGGTATAATTTAAATCTCCTCGTACTTTTACTATAAATAGATAAATTTGTCATTAAAACCATAAATAGAACTTCAACACTTGTCCTAATGCATTTATGAAATTGGTGACTCCACGTAGGACTAAGTTTTGGTTTAAAGTGAAAAATTGGTCGCAATGTGAACGAGGCTGCGATAGAGTGGGGGTGGAAATGATAGACTCCAACAATCATGGTTGTTTTGTGGGAAATAATAAATGTATTTGGTGAGTTGGTTAGAGGAGTCCACTTATGGGTAATGGATGTGGGGAATGTAAATGCGACCAATAGAGTCCATATATAATGTAAAGGGTTGGTTGTTGTTGGTGGTTCTTGGTTTTTCCTTTCTGAAGAGTTTTTTGGTGATCGTTGGTTTTGTTTTGTCGCAAGATAAGATAGGGCTAGTCGAAATACAATTTTGGTAAGTCTATTTCCTGTAATAAGAAAGATGAATAAGAGTCGTGAATGTAATGTATTGTTGCTCCACAAGCTGTGTGCGTGGATGTAATGTAATGGGGGTTAAAAAGAGATGTGTGCACGCTGTGTGCACGAGGCACGACTCATCCCAAATGAAGAGCGATTTTGTGGTTTTCTTCTCGGTTTCTATGTTAAGATCCTTGTGTCGAATGGTGTAAGATAATATTGTGTGATGACTTGTGTTTTGCTACGACTAATGATAATAGGTTTCATTCTGCATAAGTAAATGAAATAATAAATGCTTTAATAATTTGTTATATGATGTTATCACAGTTGCACGTTGATGGTTTTAAATGTCGATTCATTTGTTTATTTTGTTGACCTACCTATCGATTATTTGCATAAAAAAAAATCAATTTACCATTACAAAAACCTGATTCCTACGGCTTCCATCAATACCACTACCCAAATGATTGAAAAATAAATCATACATATAAATCGAAGCTCCCATCATTTCCAATAAAGAATTCCCTAGACACAAATGTCCTATCATAGGACAATATGAGTTGCAAGTGTGAAGTTCACGACATGGGAAGTTGCAAGTGTGAAGTCGACATGGGAATTATTATGCAAGTGTGTCTTGGTTACTTTCCTTAACCCATTAATGTGCATTTGACTTCTTTGTCAAAAGCCCATGTCTACGATAACACCCACCAATATTACATTGAAAACTATAGGCTAATGTGGTTGCTTTATAAGTTTTAGTTTTAATTGGTTTTTTAATTTAATTTATTTTTCTAATAATTTAAAGTGACCACCCATGATTTATGTCTCTTTATTGTCCTCTACCCATTTAGGGAAACAAAAATTGTTTAAAAAATGAAATAAAAAAGGTTTTTTAATATAAAGTCTACATTTTTACAAAACTTTCGTAAAACAATGGAAAAGCTTTAAATGTCTAAGGCAACTAATAGAAAGTTAATGTGTTTTGACAATCCAACTAAAAAAAAGTATAGTCGCTTGGTAGGGACTAATTAGTGGGATTGCAACAATATTAAATAGGTTTTAGAGGTGTAATGGCAATAGTGATTATTTAGTTTCGTAAAAAAAAGCAAAACTTTGGGGCGGCAAGGGGCGAGGTTATCTTCACTACAGAAGGATGTTTGGAAACCAATTTTGCATGGGGACTAGGATCGAAAACTAACAATATGGCCGAGGCCCTGGCTCTCTGGCAGGGACTCTGGATTGCCAAGAACCAAGGAATCACCGAGCTCACTGTTCTAGGAGACTCGAGAATAATTTTTCAAGCCATAGTCGAGAACTATTTACCTAACCAAATGCATCTCAAGCACCTAATAAAAAAAAATCAAGATCCTATCACTCTCTTTCCTTAAAATCAAGTTCTTTCATGTTTTGAGGAAGAACAATAAAGAAGTTAACCGAGCAGCGGATTTGGGATCCACTCTAAGCTTTGGAACTCTAATAATTAATGCGATTAACAACCATTGTGTTCCTCCATAAGACCGGGGCTAGGGTTGTGGAGCCTAATCCCCCATAGGCCCTCCTCTCCCGAGTCCTCGACGAGTGTACTCTGGCATTTAGGGTAGGTGGAGCTGAGAAGGCACATGGCCACTCGTTTGATGGCATGTTTGGTATTAATGTGGAATACGATGAAGTCCCCTCACCTCGTGCAAATTTTCTGCTTGTCTCGTCGACGCGGGGTGAATGGAGTGAGGTATCGTCTGGTTGCATGTTTGGTATTAATGTGGAATACGATGAAGTCCCCTCACCTCGTGCAAATTTTCTGCTTGTCTCGTCGACGCGGGGTGAATGGAGTGAGGTATCGTCTGGTTTAATGGCTCGCACGCATGGTTTAATTATGGTGATCATTGCATCCCCGAGTTGCAACAAATTTAAATTGTGGAAAAGCAGGGCAGGAGGCACCAAAATTTTGCCGAGTGTTAGCATGTTCAATATCTTGGAAGAGGTAGAATTATGTTGTTGTATTGTGAAAGGGAAGTAGAAGTTGGTGCTCAGCATGGAAGCTGGTTCTGAATCCTCTGGCTCGTTCTCCCCACCGAATTTCATTGAGGCGGATATCAGGGACCTGAAAAGAGAAGTCAAGGTGTTGCAAGATCAAGTAGAAGTGATAGATACAGGAGGTAGACGATTGGAAAATGTGGACAATGACTTGGTGTATTTGCAGAAGAAAATCAACCGCGAGGTGAGGAAGGCTGAGAACGTTATCATTGGATTGATAGCGGAACTAGAAATTAAAGTAGACAAGCTCGCCCTGAAGCTTGTCAAGCAAGAGGCTCCTCCCAAGCCAAGTTCTTCACCCAGCCTTGATGCAAAACTCAATTAAGATGTGGGAATTGGTCAACATTTTTACTTTGTTGTTTGCTCTATTTGATGGATTTCGTCAGTGGTTAAAAAGTCTGTTCTCTGGAAACTATGATATGTTAGACTCAGTTAATAGTCTCCCTATTAGTTTTGCCTTGATTTCCTGTAAATGCTGATAACTGTCCTTATAGTTTAAATGTTAACGTCTGAATATGCTAGGTGGCTTTTAAGAATGCTAATTTTCTCTTTGTCACTTCCATAAGGGCGTAATTAGAATAAATAAACTCTTATTGTCGCTACCATAAGGGCGTATGTTGAGAAACTGAACTCCTCTTGCCGCTTTCTCAAGGGCATTTTGTAAACTGATTTGGTTTATGTGGTTATACCACCTTCTTAATACAATATAATCGTTTCTGTCAAAACAAAACAAAACAAAAAGACTTCAATGGTAAGTTTGTTGTGTCTAAAAATAGAGAATGCACTTGGGTACACACGTTTAAGGTTACTTTAGTTTATATAATTATTGTAATCTTATAAGCATCTGAAGTAAAGCAATAATGACTACCACTAGAACATCGTTGGCAATGATCAATATGAAACTTTGAGACCTAATTCCCCACTTTTCCCTTAAACTACATACTTCTACCCACAATCACCTCAATAACTTCGTCTCTACACCTTTGGTTGGCTCTCTCTAACTCAAGGGAGAATTCCCTAGGATAGGATTGCTAAGGCTTAGATAATGAGGCATGTAGAGGGGGCCACTTACCTCCTAAATGTCATCATGTAATTATATAGTTTAAAGGATAAATGGATATTAACAAATGAGTAGTTGGAGCGGGTACAATTGCTCCAACCTATCTCTCAATGTATAAATAATTACCAAATATAATACAACAGTGGATTGGACGTCCCTTCCCAATGCTTGTCTTTGATGGCTGTGTATGAGCTTAATGCATGCTTGAATGATGTGAAAGCCTAGCTTTCAACATCTAGCGTCGTTGCCTCTTTCATGCGGTCTGGTTGACAGCAGCAGCGCATGGAAGCTGGTTTGAACCTAAAGGAGATTGTGAGGATGTGAAGAAAACTTGCAAAGAAAATCTTAACGATGCTCATGTGTTCTTGGATCTAAGAAAAAAAAATTGTTAATAAGCACGCTCATGCTCGTGGAATTTCGAGAGTCTAGTGGACATAATGTGCAACAATATTGTTTCTGTGCATACCGATATTATTGTGGTCAACTTCATCAGTATGAAGAAACCGACTATTCCAAGATCAAAGGAATGGTCAAATCCAACTATGGAGGCTCCTCTTTGGGCACGAATTCAAGCTACAATTGTTGAGGAGGAAAAGAATTTTGGAAGTTTCATCATATCTACCGCTAGCCATGGAATCCAGTCGACCATTCCTCGTAGATGGAGAGCCAGACCCCTATATTATTTATATATACACATAGATGGTTCCATTCTCACCTCGCCTAAACTACTCACTGGTGACCCAATACTATTACAATATAGCCATGATGTAAGTCCAATGTGTACCAAGGCACTCCTTATGGAAACTGTTGGTTACTTCTATATATCTCGACGTTAATTGACAGGATGCATATCTAGATTAGGGTTCGGGTGAAAGGAGAGGAGAATCTTTGGTAAAATCTTGGTAGAGAGCCAACCTCCAAACGACGCGCAAATGTTCGAGCAGCAATTTGATTTGTTGAACATAACAATCGACACGAATAAGTCTGGTAAATTTTTCCTTTTTATAGCACACAAAAAGAGAGCCAGCTATCCAAGGAGAGTTGACCAAAACTAGCGTTGGTTGAATCTTGAAGACTGGGCCAACTGAATCTTGAAGACTAGGCTGAGTGAAACCTGTGCACGCTTCTCCTTGAATGTCAGTTATGTTCATCGCTTCCATCGACTACATACAATTAATTAAGTTTGTTTATCGATTACTGTGGTCGACTAAGAAGATGTTGGATGGCCGCTAGTGTGTAAATTAATCGAGTATAAATGCTCCATTATATATTCCTAGTAAAACCACGTGATACCTAGAGGCCACCGACTAGAATATTAGTGACACGGTGGAAGAGATGATCACCATCTGCTCAGTCGAATGCTCTTTGCAGTTTTACAGTCGACCTCGATTGTAACCGGATGTCCATACCGACTGCCATGGCAAACCTTGCAGACCTTGCCGTAGCAGACCTTGCCTGAGAGAGAAATCGATGGCGAAGAGCATACTGGATGATGCCATGAGGACTGATCACCGCCTGACATTTTAACGATGTTAACTTTGTGACTATTGTATCAAGTTCACTGTTAAAAGCACGAAGACTCCTCCACCTTCATTAAGTCATGTTTGAAGTAATTGATCTTTGCCTCCACATTTTAGATTCAAATTGAATTAAATATTAAAAAAGTGTCGATTGAAATATGGTCCATATCATATTTGGTCCTGGTTGGGCACACATATTAGTCAATGTATAAAATGAATTAAATTTAAAAAAAGTGTCGATTGAAATATGGTCCATATCATATTTGGTCCTGGTTGGGCACACATATTGGTCAATGTATTTGAGTTTCTAAAATGTGGTTGGGTAGTCAAGTGGTCAATGAGTGCTTTGCAAATGAAGCCGACACTTTACTTTGTCTATCATATAGCTCTCCAACTGGAATGTTGTCGTCAACCCACTGATTAAGAGATAGCTTTAGCAAAACATTAGATCATTTTTAGTGTAGTAAAAAGAGGAGTGATGGACCTTGGATTGGGTGCTAGCTGACACAAGACACGACGTTAATGATGATGGGATGGGTGGACATAGGTGGCGAGCTAAAGCGTCAAGGGTGACGACAACGCAGCTGCCACCAACACACTGTATTTATGAGCAACGCTCTCCGGAAAACAGAGGGGAAAGGCCTTCTCGCGCGACATTCAACTCCTCCTCAATCGTGACTCTAGGTTTTATTTCCCATGACTCTCGCCCATAGCAGCATTCCACTGGTGTTTAGACGGTCGGCCTTCCCTGGTGTGGAACCTCTGTGCACTACGTTTGCATTGAAGAATCATCAACCCTGAGACGATCGTGAAGAAACTTACCAAAATCATGGTTCTCCTTGGTCGCAGAGGAAGGAGTGGAGGGAGGACCGCAGACCCTAGCCGTGGTTGTTCGGAGAAAAGGTTTCCATAGCATCTCGACAAAATCACGATTGCACTCCTTCTTCTGCAAAATGACCTCAATGAATATGAGGAAGAGCGCCAAGTTCACCTGCTCTAGCTCAGAGACAAAATTCAGGTCATTCTTGACTGGTGTGGGGAGGTGTCTATGGATTTTTGTCTTCTCTCACCACTTGTTATGACCATTGTCGTGGATGGTACCATTCAGGGTATCTTTGAGATTGATAAAAATGATGATAATGAGGTTGTTGCTACAAAGACGACTGTCGAGGTTAAACCGGAGTCTAGAAATGGAAGTTGCTAGGGAGAAGGTTGTTCAAACCGCCGAGGCTTGCACCAACACCTACACCAAGCATGACACCAACTCTAAAGTTGACACTAGCATCAATGCACCAGACTGTGAAAACGCTACCAAGATCAAGACCGAGTCCAAGTCATCTACTCTTCGACTAGGCACCAATGCCAGCTATCAAGTAGCCTCTTTTCGTTAATTTTATTTTCTTATGGTTTCAGAATGAAAGTTGTTTTTTGTTGGTTAGTTGTTAGACTATTGTTAGCTTTTAGGCTTATAGTTTTGTTCTATTATGAACATTGTAAGGACATTCACAAAATCATCTTGACAAAAGGTTGTTTTCTCCTCTGGAGTGTTGGTTGTGGAGCCTAATCTTCCAGATTCAGAGATCTCATTTAGTCGTATTTGTACCCTTAGTGTATTGTACACTTGTTCCCCAATCTCGGAGTTTGGGGGTAACGCCCCTGAGATATGAAGGTTTGGGGGCAGTGTCCCCGAGAAAACGTTTTGGGATGTTTGTTAGCCAACAGTTTTGTGGACTCATAGTATTGGGTTAACCGTAGTATTTTCCCATGGTATTTCCCCTATAAAATAAAAGCATTGTAATATGACTGAGTATGGTAAGGTATGGTATTGTATTGTAACATTGTAAACAATCTCTGTGATTGTGTGAGAGAGATTGTGAGAGCGAGAAGAGGAAGTGCAACAATATTGCTGTAGGTTGTATCCCTTCTAAATATTTTTGGATGGTAATAAAAGGACTGCCAATTTCTGTGTGGACGTAGCCCATCGTTTGGATGAACCACGTTATATCTGTGTCTCTCTATAATGTGTTTTGCATCTTGTTTAATGATTTAACTATATATTTGTTATTGCTCTGTGGTCTTGTTTTCTAACAATTGGTATCACAGCCAAAAGGTCTATTTGGCTGGTAAACTCGCAGGGAAAAAAGGGTTCATAGTTCGAGTGGGAGCAATGGCAGAAGAAGGAAAGTTTATAGTCAAGAAATTTAATGGCCAAAACTACAAGTTATGGAAGATGCAAATGGATGACTATTTGACCTGTTGTTGGGTGGAAAAGCAAAATAGCCGGTGACTATGAAGGATGAAGAATTGGAGGTTCTTGACAGAAAGGCACTGGGAACAATACGGCTGTGCCTGCCTTCGTCGATGGCTTTCAATATTTCGAGAAAAAAAACAACAGAGGTTGTGATGAGTGCATTAGGTAAGCTCTACAAAAAACCCACGGCTTTTGACAAGGTATTTTTAATGAAGCATTTATTTAATATGAACATGTTGGAAGGTGGATTTGTTGCTGACCATTTAAATGAGTTTAATACACTTATTAGTGAGTTAAATTCTGTAAAAGTGAACTTTTATGATGAGGTTAGGGCTCTTCTAATCTTGTGCTCACTGCTAGAAAGCTCGAATAGCTTGGTCATGGTTGTAAGTAACTCTAACCCTAGTTCAAACACTCTTAAGTTTGATGATGTTGTTGGTGTTATTCTTAGCGAGGAAATGCGAAGAAAAAGCACAAGTGAGACATCAGGTAATGCCTTGACCATGGAGAGTAGAGGGAGACAAAACGAGAGAGGAAGGAGCCCAGGAAATCGCAACAAGTCTAAAAAAGGCAGATCCAAGTCCAAATTCAGAAAAATAGAATGCTGGAACTGTGGTAAGAAAGGACATCTAAAGAAAGACCGCAGAGCACCAAATAAGAAAGGTGAGAGGCACCAAGAGACTACTCAGGAGTGAATGTAGCAGGTGATGTGTTACAAGATGCTTTGATTCTTGCATTAGATAGTACTAGTGATTACTGGGTAGTAGATTCAGGGGCTTCATGTCATGCTACAACCCATGGGAAATTCTTTCATGATTATGTTCAAGGTGATTTTGGATATGTTTTATTGGGGGATGATGAACCATGTAAAATTGTTGGAAAGGGTAAGGTACGGATTAAGCTAAATATTGGAAGTGAGTGGCTGCTAAAGGATGTAAGGCACATTCCTGCTATGAAAAGAAATCTTATCTCAACAGGGCAGTTGGGAGATAACGATTTTTGTCTACGTTTGGAGAAACGTGGTGGAATATCACTGGTAATAGCAAAAGGAGATAGGGTCGGTATGTTATATTGATGTCCTCATATATTCAATCTCTTTAGCTTCCATGGAAACAGGTGCGACATTGTGGCATCATAGGCATGGCCACATGAGTGAGAAGGGGATGTAGATTCTCCACTCAAGGAAACTGCTTCCAAATCTTAAGCAGGTAAGTTTGGAATTGTGTGAGAACTGTGTTTATGAAAAACATAAGAGAGTTAGATTTCTTAGGGTTGGGAAACAAAAGAAGAGTGAAAAGTTAGAGCTTGTCCATATAGATGTATGGGAACCAGCTCAGGTACAATATCTTGGTGGCTCTCGTTATTATGTTACTTTTTTTGATGATGCAACTAGAAAAACTTGGGTTTATTGCATTAGACATAAATCTGATGTGTTTGAGACTTTTAAGAAGTGGAAAACTTTGCCTGAAAATGAAACAGGAAAAAGGTTGAAATGTCTCAGATCTGATAATGGAGGTGAATACTATAGCAAGGAGTTTGACAGTTACTGTTCACACAATGGGATTCACAGAGAGAAGACATTCCCTGGAACACCACAAGAAAATGGTGTGTCAGAAAGGATGAACATAACGATCATGGAGCGTGCAAGGTGTATGAGATTGCATGCAGGGTTGCCCTTACAGTTTTGGGCCGATGTTGTAAACACTGTTGTTTATTTAATAAACAGAGGGCCTTCAAGCGCTTTGGATGGTGGGAGTCCAGAGGAGGCATGGACAGGTAAACATGTAAAATACTCATTTTTGAGAAATTTTGGTTGTGAAGCATTTGTCCATATTGATAAAGATGATAGAACAAAGCTTGAAGCTAAATCTAAGAAATGTACCTTTATTGGATACGGGGTTGATGATTTTGGTTATTGTTTGTGGGATTATGAAAAATGAAAAATTATTAGGAGTAGAGATGTAGTATTCAATGAAAAGGTTATGTATAAATATCAGTTGCAGTGAAAGAAAGTGGGAAAAGAAAACACAGAGTACACAATGCTTGATGAAATCAAAGAAAATGAAGTTCCAAAGGCACCAGAAAATCAAGAACAGCAGCAGGTACTTGAAACTCCTGCAAATATAAGAAAATCTACCAGGTTAAGTAGACCCCATGAACGATTCTCTCCTTCACTATATTATTTATTGATGATTGATTATGGTGAACTAGAATGTTATGAAGAGGCAATGCAGGTAGAAACTAGAAAGAAGTGGGAGCAAGGCATGAATGAGGAGATGGACTCATTGGTCATAAACTAGACTTGGGATTTGGTTTAGTTGCTAGCAGGGAAAAGAGCATTGCAGAATAAATGGGTTTACAGGTTGAAGAAAGAAGATGGAGGTAAGAAACGATACAAGGCTAGACTTGTTTTAAAGGGGTTCACACAAAAGAAAGGTATATACTTTGATGAAAGATTTTCTCCTGCTGTTAAATTGACTTCAATTAGAACTATTTTAAGTCTAGTGGCAGTAGAAGATTTGCATCTTGAACAATTAGATGTAAAAACAACCTTTCTCCATGGGGATTTGGAGGAAGAGATTTATATGTAGCAGCCACAAGGGTATGAGGTCAAAGGGACGGAGAGTTTGGTTTGCAGATTGAAAAAGAGCTTGTATGGCCTGAAGCAAGCTCTAGGGTAGTGTTATTTAAAATTTGATAAGTTTATGACATAACAAGATTACGATAGATGTCATTCTGACCACTGTGTTTATTTCAAGAGGCTATATAACGGAAGATATAATTTCGTGTTATTGTATGTGGATGGCATGCTTGTTGCAGGGTCTAACATGCAAGGTATAAATGTGCTCAAAAGAAAACTAGCTAAATCATTTGCCATGAAGGATTTGGGTGCTACAAAGCAAATCCTTGGTATGAGAATAATAAGAGACACGAAAAAATTGCAAATTGACATTGTCTCAAGGTGAGTACATAGAAAAGGTGTTGCAGAGGTTTAGAATGCAGAATGCAAAACCAGTTAGTACACATTTAGCCAACCATTTCAAACTAAGTAAGGAGATGTGTCCAGAGAAACAAGAAGAGATAGATTACATGTCTAGGATTCCCTATTCATCAGCGGTTGGAAGCTTGATGTATGCCATGGTGTGCACAAGACCAGATATTGCACATGCAGTGGGAGTTGTGAGTAGGTATATGAATAATCTAGGTAAATAGCATTGGAAAGCAATACAGTGGATTCTCAGGTATTTTGAGAGGTACCACCTCTCATGCATTATGTTTTGGAGGTTCATACACTGTTCTATAGGGATATGTTGATGCAAATATAGCTAGTGATAAAGACAACATGAGGAGCACCACAAGGTATGTGTTTACTGTGGGTGGAACAACAGTAAGTTGGATTTCAAAATTGCAACAGGTTGTTGCACTTTCAACAATGGAAGCAGAGTATGTTATTGCTACAGAGGCTAGTAAGGAGATGATTTGGTTGCAGAGGTTCATGGAGGAATTGGGTAAGAAGCAGGAGAATAGCAGGTTGTACAGAGACATCCAGAGTACCATTCATCTTACAAAGAACTCATCCTTTCATTCAAAGACTAAACATATACAGCTCAAGTACCATTTCATAAGATATGTTCTAGATGAAGAACTATTAAAATTGGAAAATATACATACTAACCATAATCCTGCAGACATGTTGATGAAGGGAGTAACCAGAGAGAAACTGAGTTCCTGCTTGGTTTCTGTTGGCCTTCAAGCATGAAGGTGAAAATAAGAAATTTGCCAAGTCAAAGGTCCAGAGCATAGTCTAGCAAGTGCAGCCGCGGGGAGTTGTTGTGATCAGTCTCCAAGTGGGAGATTGTTGGTTATGGAGCCTAATCTTCCAAATTTAGAGATGTCATTCAGTCGTATTTGTACCCCTGGTGTAGTATACACTCGTTCCCCAATCTTGGGGTTCAGGAAATTTTTTTGGGATGTTTGTTATCCAACAGTTTTGCAGACCCATGGTATTGGGCTAACCGTAGTATTTTCCCATGGTATTTCCCGTATAAAATAAAAGCATTGTAATACGACTGAGTATGATAGAGTATGGTATTGTATTGTAGCATTGTAAACAATCTCTGTGATTGTGTGAGAGAGACTGTGAGAGCGAGAAGAGGAAGTGCAACGGTATTTCTGCGGGTTGTATCCCTTCATGTTTATGGACGGTAATAAAAGGACTTGCAATTTATGTGTGGACGTAGCCCATCATTTGGGTGAACCACATTATATCTGTGTCTCTCTGTAATGTGTTTTGTATCTTGTTTAATGATTTAATTGTATATCTATTTTCTAACACGGAGAGGGCTATATGAGTGTGCAGGGAGTTGTTTTCTCATCATGAGAGGCTTCTTGTGTCATCTTTTTCTGTATATTATCTTATGTTTATTAATATGATTTACTAACTTACAAAAAAAAAGAGGAGTGATGGAGGAACCAGGAAGACTAGTGCCAATCCAATAAGGGAAAAATTGATTAAAGGGGTCTAGTCCAAGAGGGTGAGTTCATTAAAGGTTAAGAAAAATAGGGCTACATACACTTATCATAATGAAACCCTAACATGTTGGAGGACTTGTAGAGATATACTATGAGGGCCCAAGAGAGTATCACATCATAACCTTGTTAATTATGGTGTGAGTTATGCAATGAAGTATATGTAATGAACATAAAATAATAATTAAATAACTAATAATAAACATAATTAACTATAATATTGCAATGACATGACCCTTCAAGTCACAATTCCCAAGCCTTATTTAATATGCGGGTCATCAACCATCGTAATCATCTAATCTATCATCTTTCATCCTATCATTAATATTTACTTGCTTTATGGCTTATCGGATATTCGAGGTGTTTTGGTGAATAATATTGTATGAGCAAATAATTGTTCGCTTCAAGTGGTATCAGAGCCTCGTTTGGCTGATATGGGCCTTTGGCCTTAATTCTCAGACCTTGTCTAATTTTTGGCTTGTAGCCTTATTTTAGGTTTCCCTAAAATATTGGACATTGTCCAAAAGAAAAAGAAAAACGTAGAAAAAAAAAAGGTTAAAAAAAAGAGATATAAGTAAAAGGAAAAATAAAAATCCCAAAAAAGGAGGTAAAAGAAAAGAAAAGGAACGGAAAGTAAAAAAAAGAAAAGATAAAGTAAAACAAACACATGGTTTTGCTTTCCGCTTCAACCCAGGTTTTGCGTTGATTTGAATTATTATAATATATTTATAATAGTTCAATTTTTTGTTTTATTATATAAAATAATAAAATAAAGATTTTCATTATAAAATAATTAATACAATAATTAATTATTATTTTAAAAAAACTATATATTAAACTATATATATAGTTTAAAAAAACATTAATATAATTATTAATTAATTAATTATTAATTATTATTATAAAAAGGAAATTATAAAAGTTATTATTTTATAATAATTATTGTTGAAAAAAAGGGTTATTTAACCTAATCAAAGAAGACTCCCTCGTTAAAAAAAGAAAAAGAAAAACGAGTCAAAGAAGACAAGTTAACAAGACCGTCCATCATCGAAGAAAAAACCAAAGTCAAGGAAGATCAGCAATCGACGAAGAGTCAAAACATCAAAGGAAGAATCGTCAAGAAATCGATAGCCATCTATCATTAAAGAAGTCAGAGACCATGGAATTTGGTTTGCAACTACAAATAGAGAAATTAGAAGGCAAGCTAAAGCGTTATCAAAGAGACTATGAAGAGTTACGAGACATAAATACGAAATCGGAAATCGGTGAAGACCTCGAAGGAAAAATACTGGAAAAGCAAGAAGAAAACTAGTGTCTAAATAATCGTAATGAGTAACTACAGAATCAGATCAAGGAGTTAGAAATTGAAAAAAATCGCAAGAGGAAAGAACCGAAAAGATTCAGAATCATGAACAATCTACTGGAGAACCAAGAAGCACAAACCAAGAAAATGCATCCAAAAATCAAATCGAGGAAGTGAAGACAGTCCTCATCGTAGTCCAAAGGAAAGAAGAACAAACAACACCTACACCTTACAGACATCCTAATTATAATCGTCATTTTGAACAACGACAGGGTCAAAATGAATATTCACAAAAGACTAATGGGGACATGCGAAAATATCGACATACCAAGCAACAATTGAGACGAATTGTCCCACAAAAAGATCTTAGAGCTCCGATAAAAATAGATCTGGGATGGACCACAGCAGATATGATGCGATAATTCTCCTAGGGAATCCGTAATTTGTATCAGCTCATCTCCTCAAATGTCACAAATACAAAAGGGAAATAATTCCGAGACGACACATTAAATTAAATCAGACATTAATGTCCAATACATCTTTGAGGACAAAGATTCCCTTAAGGGGAAGGGAATGTAACAAACATAAAATAATAATTAAATAACTAATAATAAACATAATTAACTATAATATTGAAATGACATGACCCTTCAAGTTGAAATTCCCAAGCCTTATTTAATAGGTGGGTCATCAACCATTGTAATCATCTAATCTATCATCTGTCATCCTATCATTAATATATACTTGCCTTATGGCTTATCGAATATTCTAGGTGTTTTGGTGAATAATATTGTATGAGCGAATAATTGTTCGCTTCAGTATAAAAGAGCAACAACTCTAGAAAGATGATGGAAGCAAATAAATGTATTTAATCACAAGACAACAAACGGAAATATAGGAAATACTTCTCATATTTAACCCTTTCAATGAGGTAAATAAACCTTATCATAATGCCCTAATCATTAAGTTCTATAAATTCTATGATTCACCTACAACATAGAGAAATGGGAACATAAGTCACACGTTGGATGGAGAAGAAACTCTTACATTTCAATATGCATAAAGAAAGATATGTCCATTAAGCTCTAAAAGAGAGATAACTCTCAAAATCCAACCATGACGAATGGAGGAGAGAGTAAAGCCTTCTATAGCTTTAAGCTCCTCTCCCTTCTACAATAAAATAATAATAGAACCTTAGATCTAGCCTAGGATGGAGTAAAAAAACAAAATACTCCAACCACTCCAATAAAATACATGAAATAAGGTAGTCAAAGCCACATGCACAAGTATCAAACCAAGAGAAGGCCTAAGAAGAAGGGTGCATCCATCAAATGAGGGTGAATGATGAGAAGAATAAGTCAAAGCATAGCCTCCAAAGGTAGTGCTTCCACAAGATAGAGGTCCAACGATCATGAGTAACCTTGGATCTAGGGTTTTAACCCCTATATCTCATCTAAAAGTGAATCAACTCCCTCAAAAGTGTAACAAACCCCTCTAACATATGGTAGTAGCTCCAAAACACCACCAATCCACCCTAAAAAATGACATACAAAACCCTCTAAAGTGGACCGTTACAACAAGATAACACGAATAAGTGTGCTAGATGAAGACTTTTCAAAACCCCAACCCAGTTCAAGTTTCAGTTTTTCATTGTTTAATGCCCAAACCCCAAGGTTAGCATTAACATAAAAAATTAATAATTTTATATTTAAAACATAAACACATGATATTTTTCTTTCCTTTTTGAATTCTGAAAATTAAAGGCACCCTAAACTCTTACTCAAAAATTTAATTTTCAGCCACACACATGAAATTTTAACCCACACATTTTTAGTCAAATGACCTAGGAAAAACCCCGAAGGGAAAACCTGTTCTTCAGAGACAAATTATTCAACAAAAAATTACAGCAGTACTTATCTCTTTTCTTCTCGAAAATCGTGTCACAAAAAACACCTAGAAAACCTGTTGTACGGAACCCCAAAATTCTGCCACATGTGTGTTGTACGACTGCCTCGATTTTTGTGTTATATGGCCTCGAAATTTGTGTTGTACATTGTTGTATGTGCAACAATAAATGTTGTATGTCTGCCTCGAAAAACGTGTTGTACAATACTATCTAAAAACCGTGCCTCTCGCCTCAAATTCTGTGTTGTACGGACTGTACGACCTGTAATAAATGTTGTACGGTTCTATCTCAAAAATCGTGCCTCTCTCACCTCGATTTCTATGTTGTATGAACTGTACGACTTGCAATAAATGTTGTGCGAATCGTACACCCTAGAATAAATGTTGTACGATCACTGCATGAAATGTTGTACGAATTAGTCGAATGCATGCCCTTTCTGTGTTGGTACTCTCGTCTCGAAATTCGTGCCCTTTCTCCTCTTCCCTGGTTTTGGAAAATTTCGCATCTCTGATTTTCTCTTGCTTTCTCTCTCTCTCTCAAAATTCTCTCTTGAAAGTGAACAATAGATTGAATTTGCCTTTCCCTCTCCCTTTTTGTTTGAGTAACTTCCTCCATCAAATCAAAGGCTAGAATTAAAAACCAACTTCATGAGATCAATGACTCATCTCATTTTCTCATTAAAAAAACACTTTTTAAATAATAATGAGACTTTAATAGTCACCCTCTTTAATACTCATAAAGTCACTTTAAAATTATAAACTCAAACATTTAATTAAAAGGTCACTTTATCATAAACTCATCCACACCTTTTAATGTGGGTAGGGACCACATTTAAAGTGTCCTTGTCCACCCTAAGGCACGAGTGAACAAACACTTCCCTAGGTAAAAAATCAACACTCCCTCTTACTAAGGAAGGTATTTTTCACCACGCCCATCTTGTCTTTGAAATGAATGTGCTTTCCTCTTCCCAGAGACTTTGTGAGAATATCTACTACCTACTCATCTGTAGAAATGTACTGCAACTCAAAAAATCCTCTATGAACATAGGATCTGATAAAGTGGTATCTAATCTCAATGTGTTTTGACCTGTGATGAAACACTGGATTCTCAGAGAGACTGATGCAACTCTAATTGTCACAAAGAATGATAGTAGGCCTCAACTCGTGACCAAATAAATCAACCGTGAACATGCAAAGCCACAAAGCCTCGGAATTAGGCTGACTCGTTGTCATGTACTCAGCCTTTGCAGAAATCACTGCAACTGGCTTTTTCTTTCGATTGAACCACGACACAACAACCAAGCCCAATCCAAAACAACGACCGAAAGTGCTCTCCAGTCCAAAGCACTGCCTCCCTAATCTGAATCCATGAAGCCAACGAAGTCCACTCCACCTGACCTCGTGTAGTCCAAACCATAATGTATAGTCCTAGTAAGATACCTCAAAATATGTTTTACAATATCCAATGCACTCTGCTACACTCCACCATGAACTGATTGAGAGTGTTCACTGCAAAAATCATATCTGGTCTGATGTTGACCAAATACATCAACGAACCAATGAGATGATGAAATAAAGTAGGATCCACCAACTCTCCCTCAGAAGCATGAAGCTTCTTCTAGTTGGTGATCATGGGTGTAGACATAGGTTTACAGTCCTCCATCTGAAATCTCTTCAGAACATCTGCATCATATGTTCCTTGCCCTAGGAAAACATGCCCATCCTCCTACCATGCCTAGATAGTAGTGCATCAATCCAAGATCCGTCCTCTCAAACTCTGAAGCAAGATCCTTCTTGCATGCATCAATCAGGTGCTCTCCTCCAACAATGAACAAATCATCAACATACAAAAGAAGAATGAGCGAAACACCACCAACCACAATGTAGTAAAAGTTGGGATCTGTTTCACTCTTCCGAAACCCAATCAAAATAAAATAGGAATCAATCCTCGAATACCAAGCCTGAGGGGATTGCTTCAGACCATACAAGGCATATTTCAGCCTGCATACATGAGAATCTCTCTCATAGATATCAAAGCCCTGAGGCTGATCCAAATATACCTCCTTCTATAGAAGACCGTTGAGAAAAACAGTCTTCACATCCATCTGATGGATCCTCCAACCCATCTCTGCCAGGGCAGAGATCATTGCTCTGATTGAAGAAAATCTGGCAACCGACACAAAGCTCTCATCATAATCAACTCCCTCTATCTGTGAGAACCCACATGCTACAAATTGAGCTTTGTACTTCTTGAGGCTGCCATCCGTAGCATACTTGATTTTGTAGAGCCACTTGGAAGTCACAACTGACTTCCCCTTTGGTCTCGTAACAACTTCCCACACCCCATTCTTCATGATGGAATTGTACTCTTCCATCATGGCATCTCTCCAAACCTGGTGCATGGAAGCCTCCTCATAAGTAGTAGGCTCAGACTCACGCAAGCTAGTTACCTGTTTCATGTAGTTGGAAAATCTCTCAGGTGCCTTGCTCTCTCTAACCTCCCTCTTGGGTGGCCCGACAGACTCCTTTGATTCCTTCATAAGATCCCTAATCCAACTTGGATTTCTCTTCTTGGAAGAATCATCTTATCACATACCCTCCTCTACATCTTCATTAAGTGAATGTCTCCTGAAAGAAGTACCAACGGGCTGAGATCTTGTCCTTAGTGAACTTGAACCTATACCAAAATGTATCTGAATCACTTGAAGGTGAAACCTATGATTCATGAACCTATCCCTATACCAAAATTTCTTGTAGACTGATTCCTTGAAACTGATGGACCTGTAACCTATGACCCAGTCACTCCTAAAACCTGTGACCCTATGCCCTGACTCATTGAACTCTGTGATGTTGTCACCTGTGGAGTACTCTACTACTCCCTTATCTTTGAATCTCGAGATCTTATGAAGGCTCGCTCCTCCTCAAATCTCACCTCCCTCCTCACCACAACTTTCCTCTGTGTAGGATAGTAAATGCGGAAATCCTTTGAAGTCTCGTAATATCCAACAAAAATACCCCTCTCCCTAGTAGCCTCCAACTTTGTCCTCTTCTTAGAAGGGAAATGTGAGTATGTAAGGCATCCAAAGATAGGAAAGTGGCCTATCTTAGGCACCTTCCCTGTGAACATCTCCTCAGACATTTTTCACCCCAAGGCACGGTGCAGCCTCCTGTTCAGTACATAAACAACAGTACTACAAGCCTCTTCCCATAGAAAGAAATGAAGACTTTGATCATGCAACATGGCTCTAGTTGCACCCACTGTCGAACGATTTTTCCTTTCAACCACTCCATTATGTTATGGAGTGTAAGGAACTGTCAATTGCCTCCTAACCCCCTCTTGTATACATAACTCATCAAATGCATGGGAAGTATACGCACCCCCATTGTCTGATCGAAGTACCGTAATCTTCCATCTTGTCTGGTTCTCCACAAGAGATTTGAACTCTTGGAACCAAAGCAAGACTTCCTATGATCTCTTGCTTCTAAGGAAATAAATCCAGGTCTTTTTGGAAAATTCATCGATGAATGTAATGCAATACTCATAACCTGTCAATGAGGCAGAATACATGGGACCATAGAAATCTGAATGTAACGACTCAAGCACTCCCTCTGATCTACTATCACTGCTCGAAAAAACATTCTTGGTGTACTTTACCAAAGCACACCCTCTACATACACCACTTAGCTCTGTGTTGAAATTTGGCATACCTGTAGTCATGTCTCTTAGCATCCTCAAAATTGGATGATGAAGGTTGTCCATCCTCCTGTGCCATAACTCACACAACTCACTGTTGCTTTGAGTGTGTGGCAATGCATGATGTGGCTAGAAGAGAAGGTTGTATAGTTTCCCGCATCTGAATCCAATCACATATGAAGTAGATGGACCCTCTGCTTTGGGAAAGATGTGAAATTTCCCATCAAGGACATATACCCCAAGGCCTCCGTCCTCAATTGTGGAAAATAATACAAGGTTCTTCTTCAACCTAGGGACATATAAGACATTCCTCATAAACACAGGCTGCATGGATTCCCTGTCAAAGTGGACTCTCCCACACCCAACTTCTCTCACCAGTGTATCATCGCCCAATACAACCTCCAACTCCAAATATGTCTCTAACATCTTAGTGAACATGTCTCAATCACCTATCATGTGACTCGAAGCTCCACTATTAATGGTCCAAGTGGAGGAAGTAGTGGCAGCACTCAGTGAATTCCCAACAATCATGGAATGCTCCATGTGATCCTCAATGTCCTGTTGGTGATGGATGACACTCTCTCTACACAAGCACCGACAAAGAGAGAAAATCTCTCTCAAATCTAACAGCATACTCATCAATCTCTGTTGAAGATGTTGTCTGTTGTTTGTTCTTCTTCTTGTTTGGGAATTGTCCAACATAGTGTCCAAACTTCTGGCAAGCAAAGATTTTCACTTTGCTCATGTATTTCTTCTCTCCATCTTGCTGCTTGGTTCCACCCTTGGAACCCTTCTTGGTCTTCTTCTTCTTCTCCTTTGCTAATAATTCCACATTCTCCTCATCATCTTTGTTGTGAGATGTATTACCCTGTACATATCCTCTACGTGTCTCCTCCTGTATGAAATCATCCCAAAGATGATCCCATGTAGGCATGTACTCATGAGCAACCACTGAATCCGCAAAATACATCCTATGGCTTCCGTACGCCATTCAAGGCTGTACGCACCAACTCAACACTCTGTATCACCTCCCGTATAGCTCCAACCTCATCACGAACCATTGTAAACCCGGTGAGGTAAGTGGTCATATTCTCACCCTTGTTCATGTGAATGCTCTTTAACTTCTCCCTTAATACCATCTTCTGGTTCTCATTGGAACTTTGGTATAAGTTAGTTAAAGCAGCTCACATCGGATGGGCATGATCTTACCCGAAATGTGTGGAATCATGTGATCTTTGATTACATCAAGAAGGATTCTTTTGGCCTTTATATCAATCTTGTCAAATGCGGCCCTAGCCATTGCATCAACGGGAATAGTCACGGGATTTGTAGTAGTGTTGTTCACTATATCCCATAGTTCACTATCCTATAAAATCAACACTATTCTATCCTTCCTAGGGCTGAAATTTCCAACCCCATCCAACCTGCCTTCTATCCTAAGAACGGTAGCCATGACTGAATGAAAACCAAGAACCTGTTTTCTTCTCAACCTTGTTTTCCCTTATTCCTCCCAATTTGAAATTTTTGTTTATGTGCAAATTTTAAGCCTTCACTCAGCTCTAGTACCATGAAGAATTTTCAAAACCCCAACTCAGTTCAAATTTTAGTTTTTCATTTTTAATGCCCAAACCCCAAGGTTAGCATTAACATAAAAATTTAATAATTTTATACTAAAAACATAAACACATGCTATTTTTCTTTCCTTTTTGAATTCTGAAAATTAAAGGCACCCTAAACTCTTACTCAAAATTTTAATTTTCACCCACACACATGAAATTTTAACACACAGATTTTTGGTCAAATGAACGAGGAAAAACCCCAAAGGGAAAACATGTTCTTCAGAGAGATATTTTATTTCTTCAAAGACAAATTATTTAGCAAAAAATGACAACAGTACTTATCTCTTTTATTCTCGAAAACCATGTCACCAAAAACACCTAGAAAACATGTTGTAGGGAACCCCAAAATTCTGCCACACATGTGGTTTACATCTGCCTCGATTTATGTGATGTACGACCTCAAAATCTGTGTTGTACGACTAGTGTACAAACACCAATAACTACTGTATGATTACCTCAAAAAATATGTTGTACGGTTCTGTCTCGGAAACTGTGCCTGTCTCACCTCGATTTCCATGTTGTACAAAATGTACGACCTGCAATAAATGTTGTACGGACATTGTAGTAAATGTTGTATGAATTCTTGGAATTTGTGCCCTTTCTCTATTGGTACTCTTGTCTCGAAATTTGTGCCCTTTCTCCTCTTCCCTAGTTCTGGAAAATTTTGCAGGGGTTTCTTTCTGATTTTCTCTTGCTCTCTCTCTCTCTCTCTCAAATTTCTCTCTTGAAAGTGAACAATAGACTGAATTTACCTTTCCCTCTCCCTTTTTGTTTGAGTAACTTACTCCATCAAATCAAAGGCTAGAATTAAAAACCAACTTCATGAGATCAATGGCTCATCTCATTTTCTCATTAAAAAATCACTTTTTAAATAATAATGAGACTTTAATACTCACTCTCTTTAATACTCATAAAGTCACTTTAAAATTATAAACTCAAACATTTAATTAAAAGGTCGCTTTCTCATAAACTCATCGACAAATTTTAATGTGTTTAGGGACCACATTTAGGGTGTCCTTATCCACCTCAAGGAATGAGTCAACAAACACTTCCCTAAGGTAAAACATGTTTTGCAGTTATCTAATGCACTCTCATGGGCTCCACCATGAACTAACTGAGAGTTTCCACTGCAAAACTCATATATGGTCTGATGTTGACCAAATACATCAACGAACCAGTGAGTTGACGAAATAAAGTATGATCCACTAACTCTCCCTCATAAGCATGAAGCTTCTTCCAGTTGGTGACCATGGGTGTAGACATAGGTCTGCAGTCCTCCATTTGAAATCTCTTCAAAACATCTGCAACATATTTTCCTTGCCCTAGGAAAACATGTCCAACCTCCTACCATACCTCCATGCCTAGATAGTAGTGCATCAACCCAAGATCTGTCATCTCAAACTCTGAAGAAAGATCCTTCTTGCATGCATCAATTAGGTGCTCTCCTCCATCAATGAATAAATCATCAACATACAACAGAAGAATGAGTGGAACACCACCAACCACAATGTAGTAAAGGTTGGGATATGTTTCACTCTTCCAAAACCCAATCGAAAGCAAATAGGAATCAATCCTTGAATACCAATCCCGAGGGGCTTGCTTCAGATCATACAAGGCCTTTTTCAGCATGCATACATGAGAATCTCTCTCATAGATTTCAAATCCCTGAGGCTGCTCCAAATCTACCTCCTCCTGTAGAAGACCGTTGAGAAAAGCGGTCTTCACATCCATCTGATGGATCCTCCAACCCGTCTTTTCCACGACGGAGATCACTGCTCTGATCGAAGAAAATATGGCAACCCAACACAAAGGTCTCATCATAGTCAAATCCCTCTATCTGTGAGAACCCACGTGCTACAAATTAAGCTTTGTACTTCTCGATGTTGTCGTCCACAACATGCTTGATTTTGTAGAGCCACTTGGAAATCACAACTGACTTCCCCTCTTATCTCGGAACAACTTTTCACGCCCCATTCTTCATGATGGAATTATACTATTCAATCATGGCATCTCTCCAAACTTGGTGTACGGAAGCCTCCTCATAAGTAGTAGGCTCGGACTGATGCAAGCTAGTCACCTATACCATGTAGCTAGAAAATCTCTCAGGTGCCTTGCTCTCTCTGACCTCCCTCCTGGGTGTCCCAACAGACTCCTTTGCTTCCTTCACAAACTCCCTAAGACAACTTGGCTTTCTCTTCTTGGAAGAAGCATCCTGTCATAGACCCTCCTTTACATCCTCATCAGACGAATGTCTCCCCAAAGAAGTACCAATGATCTGAGATCTTGTCCCTGTTGAACCTTAACTTGTACCAAGTGTATCCGAATCACCTGAAGGTGTAACTTGTGAACCTGTGATCCATGAACCTATCCTTGTACCAGAAGTACCTGTAGAGTGAGTCCCTGAAACTGATAGACTTGTAATCTGTGACCCAGTCAATCCTGAAACCTGTGACCCTATGCCCTGACTCACTGAACTCTGTGATGCTATCACCTGTGGAGTACTCCGCTGCTCCTCTATCTCTGAATATCGAGATCTTTTGAAGGCTCACTCCTCCTCAAATATCACCTCCCTCCTCACCACAACTTTCCTCTGTGTAGGAAGGTAAATGCAGAAAGCCTTCGAAGTCTCGTCATATCTAACAAAAATACCCCTCTCCCCAGTAGCCTCCAATTTTGTCCTCTTCTCACAAGGGACATGTGAGTATGTAAGGCATCTAAAGATACATAACCCTTGGAATTTCACTTTGCTCAGGTCTTTATTCTCTCCATCTTTCTACTTGGTTCCACCCTTGGAACCCTTCTTGGTCTTCTTCTTCTCCCCCTTTGCTGCTAATGCCACATTCTCCTCCTCATCTTTGCTGTGAGATGTATTGCCATGTACATATCCTCTACGTGTGTCCTCCTGTATGAAATCGTCTTAAAGATGATCCCATGTAGGCATGTGCTCACGAGCAACCACTGACTCCACAAATACATCCCATGGCTTCGCTACACCATTCAAGGTTGTACACAACAACTCAATACTATTTATCACCTCCCCTATAGCTCCAAGATCATCATGAACCTGTGTAATCCTGGTGAGGTAAGTGGTCATATTCTCCCCTTGTTCATGCGAATGCTCTTTAACTTCACCCTTAATACCATCTTCCAATTTTCATTGGAACTTTGGTATAAGTTAGTTAAAGTAGTCCACATCAGATGGGCATGATCTTACCTGAAATCTGTGGACGTGATCTTTGATTGCATCAAGAAGGATTCTTTTGGCCATTGCATCAACGGGAACATTCACAGGATTTGTAGTAGTGTTGTTCACTATATCCCATAGTTCGCTATCCTATAAAATCAACACTATTCTAGCCTTCCAAGGACTAAAATTTCCAACCCCATCCAACTTGTCTTCTATCCTAAGACCGACAGCCATGACTGAAAGAATAACCAAGAACTTGTTTTCTTCTCAACCATGTTTTCCCTTATTCTTCCCAATCTGAAATTTCTGTTTGTGTGCAAATTTTCAGCCTTCACTCAGCTATGATCCCACGAAGAATTTTCAAAACCTCAACCCGGTTCAAGTTTCAGTTTTTCATTGTTTAATGCCCAAACCCCAAGGTTAGCATTAACATAAAAATTTAATAATTTTATACTGAAAACATAAACACATGAGATTTTTCTTTCCTTTTTGAATTCTAAAAATTAAAGGCACCCTAAACTCTTACCTAGAAATTTAATTTTTCGCCACACACATGGAATTTTAACATAGATTTTTGGTCAAATGAACCAGGAAAAACCCCGAAGGGAAAACCTGTTCTTCAGAGAGATATTTTATTTATTCAGAGACAAATTATTCAGCAAAAAACTATGGCAGGACTTATCTCTTTTCTTCTCGAAAACTGTGTCACCAAAAACACCTAGAAAACCTGTTGTACGAAACCCCAAAATTTTGCCACATGTGTGCTGTACGGTTGCCTCAATTTTTGTGTTGTATGGCCTCGAAATATGTGTTGTACGACTAGTGCACGAACATCAATAAATCCTGTATGACTGCCTTGAAAAACGTGTTGTACGACTCTGTCTCAAAAATTGTGACGCTGTCACCTCGATTTACAGTTGTACGGACTGTACGACCTGCAATAAATGTTGTATGCTCACTGCATTAAATGATGTACGGATTCTTGGAATTTGTGCCCTTTCTCTGCTGGTACTCTTATCTTGAAATTCGTGCCCTTTCTCCTCTTCCTTGGTTCTAGAAAAAATTGCAAGGGTTTCTCTCTAATTTTCTCTTGCTCTCTCTCTCTCTCTCTCAAAATTCTCTCTTGAAAGTGAACAATAAACTGAATTTGCCTTTCCCTCTCCCTTTTTGTTTGAGTAACTTCCTCCATCAAATCAAAGGATAGAATTAAAAACAACTTCATGAGATCAATGCCTCATCTCATTTTCTCATTAAAAAATCATTTTTTAAATAATAATGAGACTTTAATACTGACCCTCTTTAATACTCATTAAGTCACTTTAAAATTATAAACTCAAACATTTAATTAAAAGGTCAGTTTATCATAAAGTCATTCACACCTTTTAATATTGTTATGGACCACATTTAAAGTGTCCTTGTCCACCCCAAGGCATTAGTGAACAAGCACTTCCCTAGGTAAAAAATCAACACTAGAGACCCTTCTCAAGAGAGTGCTCTATCAAGAGTGGCATGAAATAGGTGAAATGGACCTCTAAAAGTAGAATGTTATATCCCCAAAGGTGAATGCTTAAATAATATGGATCCAAGAGGTGAACACCACTCCAAATATGGCATATAAATGAGTACAAACCCACAAAAACGTAGGATGCCTCTAAATATGCAATAGACATGTCAAAGGTGGACGCTCCTCTAAACACAACATAGAAAGGGTCCCCAGAGGTGGATGCTCCTCTAAACACAACATAGAAAGGGTCCCCAGAGGTGGATGCTCCTTAAAAATGCCAAAAGATGACATAAATCTCCTATGAAGAATGCTAGCTCCTAGTAGGCATCAAACATTGATAAGACATCTCTAAGAGGTGGAATGCTCAATGAATATAACATGTTTGAGTGTGTAAACAACCCTCCAAAGGTGTATGTTCTATCTTTCATGACATATATATGAATATAGGCCAAGAACCAAGTGGAGCGTTCCTTTACAGTAGGTTATGAACGAGTCAATACGGTCCTTTAAGGTGAATGCTCCCACTAAGATAACATAGATATGTGTGTAAGTGGCCTCAAGAGAGTGGTTGCTAATCAAGGAGGATTAACAAATGATGGCACATGACTGTAGAATAAATCATATGTACAAGAGGTTGTATCCACACATCAAAGGGTTAAACCCTCAACCGATTCATAGATCCGTAATAGCTCACAAAAGTAAAGAACAACCTCCACACATGTGTAATGAATGTCCACATAATAACCAATTCAAACTCTAATGCCAACTGATCAACCCATGAACCAAGGAGACATTTGATCAATAATAGGAGGATCAAAACCAAGGAGAATGTGTCCACAATAGCTAACTTCCTCACGAGGAAGGGACAACCCATTTTGAAAGCCACAATAATGCTTTCACATTGTTAGAAGAGAGAAATGAGGAGGTGCTCAACCAAAGATGATACACAATAGTGCTACGATGCCATTTATGTGCCAAGGATCAATAACATTCCAATTGAACATCCTCAAGCATGCAATGCATCACATAAACAAGATTACTAAGCAAGAAAGGCCTCCATATGTCACCATGCCATCCATATGAGCAATTTATGTCATCAAAATATGCTAAGTGAGCAAGAGCACTTCATCAAAATAACCCTCAAATATCAATATAGCACAAGAACCATCATTTAAATCATTCCATAAGAAATGACATTGCATGTGATCTAGATGCCATATGAAACCCAAAGCACTAGGATGCTTGTTAAGAAAGTGATCCACATGACATGGACACATGATGCATGAGTGAAGAGCAACATCATCATCATCTATAGGCTCTACATCATGAAAAGACATATCCCATAACTACTAGCCTAAATGTATTATGAACATTCAAATGCCAAGGAAACATCAATAGTAGGAAATCATCACAACATGAAGCAAAAATCTAGCACCATGGAACCTAGGACATCCATAACTCCATTAACCTATAACCCCTACTGAATGTGTGGCAAAATCACACGTAGAGACCCATGTCAAAATGGGGGGCAATTGACTCCTTAGGCTTTGAATACGGACATCAACCCCACTTTGCCTCTCGCTTAGCCCACAAGAGAGAATAATAATTGATGCTTAATTTATTTGATTTTGAGCATAAATTATCATGGCACTATGGCAATTTCAAATAAAAATATGTGAGAATTCAAAGATGGAATGCCCTTCAAAATGTTGGTTACAAAAATGCACATCAAGGATAAGCAAGTTAACAACAAGGTTTATGTAGTGACAACCATCTTATAACATTTTCAACCAATATAATTAATATGCACATTATATGATGTAATTATAACTCAATATGTATTAACATTCACCATTCACATGAGTAATAATGAACACAATTGAGTACAAGAAAAAACACATGAAGTACTGAATACACTAATACGTTCATGCACAATGAGCCCTAAGCAATTTCATTAACCAAGTTGAAAATTACAAGAATAGTAGAAGGAGTGTTCCAAGAAGAACAAATTAAATAAAAAAACCAATATTACCAAAATATTATGAAATGTCTATATAAATGTAAAATGATCTCTTGGAGTATATGGAAGTGGACCCTAAATACATTGTAGCAAACAAGGTAGTCAATCAACGACAAAGTGACCTTCTTCCTCTAACCACTTGACCTGCATGTCCCCTTTATGTCCCGAGTCCATGAGACATGTTCCTCCACACTCTTAAAGCTTAGATACATTGTGCTTCATTTGCACATGGGGGCTATATAGGTGTCTAGATTTATTCCTCTTTGTTTCAGGTTATTTCTCTAAGTTTCTTAATTTTTGCTATGTAAAGAAAAGAGAGATAAATCTCTCTCTCTCTTTAAAAAAAAAAAAATTGGAAATTGTGACAATTATTTATATATTTTTAAAAGTGGATTGTTGTGAATGGGCACTTGGTTGTTTGGGAAGCATAGGTGGTGATATTTACTCCATGACAATATATAAGTCTCAATATGCTAATGAGCTGTCAAATGGATGTAGCTTGGGTGGTTCGGAGGAATGAATGTTACCCTCCCCACCCAGGTTCTACTCTTGTAAGTGACATGATGCTCTTGTGGAGCCCTTTGCAATAAATGTGTGAATGATGAGTTGGCCATACCTTGATTCAGTTTGAATATCAGGTGTTGGGATTTTCCGTGGAGTAGCCCTCTAACAAATGGTGACCATGTTTGTTGGATACTCCCTCTTCCTTACTACATGTGTGGGAATAGAAAATATTTAAATACGCTCGGGTCAAAGTTCAAATCTAGAGAAAAATAGGGTATGTAAACCTTTGTAAACTTTAACAATTAAATCACAATTAAATCACTGCATAAAAAAGAGTTCATTGTCCCACAAAGAAAATCTCCTATAAATTGATATGTCCTTACAACAAAACCAAACATTAGTTTGTATAAAACCGTTCTTTAAAATAAATTAAAAAAAAGTATGAACATATTTTATTTATTTATTTTTTAAGTGAAGGTTTAAAAAAAGTGCATTGTCCCACAAAGAATATCTCCTATAAGTTGATATCTCCTTACCACAAAACCAAACATCAGTTTGTATGAAAACCGTTCTTTAAAATAAATTAAAAAAAAGTATGAACATATTTTATTTATTTATTTATATTTTAAGTGGAGGTTTAAAAAAAGTGCATTGCCACTCAAGACTACAATATGATTTCTAGCGTCCAACTCCATTCTTCCAATGAAGATAAGTATACGGTGGAGATAAAGAGAAGGCATGAAGAATTGAAATATGAGGAAAGCAAGGGCAGCAGAGTCAGAATCAGACTCACAAGCATGGCTGGGTTATCGCAAACGGTTCTCAATTCATTCCACGACGTTCCCAGGTTTCGATCTTCCGACAACCACAGTCGTCGCCGCCCTAAAATATCTTCTTCATTTCACATCAAGACGACACACGTATTCCGTGGAATCGTCTGGAGAGGATTGATATTGCGAGGGGATTCAGGGAAATTCAGGAATTCCACGTGGCGCCCCAAAATTCTGATACGATGTTCCAGGGACGACGTGGATGACTCGTCGTCATCATCCCCTGGTGGGACTGGGTCGGCCCTAGAAGAAAGACCTGGTAAGTGATCGCCACTTTGCTTTCCTATCGGGGTTCTCATCAGGAGTTTAATCTCAGAAGAACCAGCTTTCCCCCAAAATTGCATAAATCTGTTGAATTTTCCAAAAACCTCTGCAGTTTCCAGCAATTATTCATTTTTTCTTGGTTTCGTTATTAACTAAAAATACCCTGCACTAACACTAAAGGTGCCCGCTAACTCTAATATGTAAATAAAAACCATTTGAATTAGGAAAAAATTCTGTTCCATGTTTCGATTTGTCAAAACAGAGTATCAGATCATCTAAAAGAAGAGCAATATAAAAGGTTTTCAAGACAGATTTTGCTTCAATTTTTTGTTCCTGGATGCCTTTTCCCAGTGTTACCCCATTTAATGTGGTTTCCTCGGTAGACTACCCAATTTTTTTCTAGAAACCCGTTTCCCGTCTTCTCATTTCTTGTTTCAGACACTTGGGTACACACTCATGTTTATATTTCCTTTTGACGTCATGTGACACTTATCTGGTAGCTGGTGTATAGGATCTCTACTCTTCGCAATATCGCAAAACAAACTTAATCACATATTTGATAAAGAATGTCTTGTTTTTAAGATCTCATTTTTGTGTTTAAATAACTCTGTTATTTAGTGTCTTTTTTTCATTTTGGTTGAGTTACCAATATAAATTTTTTCAGTTTGGTTGAGATACTAACATACATGTGTGTGCGCCCGCGTGTGTAGGTGTGTGCAACAGGCGTGTGTGTGCACGTGCACATGTGTGAGTGTGTGTGTTAAATGTAAAATGCGCACGCACACACGAACATACACACATATATGTTAGTCACTGAACCAAAATGAAAAAATGTATGTTAGTAACTCAACCAAAATGAAAAAAGACACTACAAAATGGAGTTGTTCAACCACAAAAATGAGATTTAAAAACACAACATTCTTTATTAAATATGTGATTAAATTGGTTTTATGGTATTGTGAAGAGTAGAGATCCTATATACCAGCTACCAACTAAGTCTCACATGACGTCAAAAGGAAATATAAACATGTGTGTGTCCCCGAGTGTTGGAAACAAGAAATGAGGAGCGAAAGAGATGAGAAACTGGTTTCTAGAAAAATTAGGGTAGTCTACTGAGGAAACCACCTGAAAAGGGGTAACACTGGGAAATGGTGTCTAGGAACAAAAAATTTAAAGCAAAATGTGCCTTGAAAACCTTTTATATTTCTCTTCTTTTAGATGATTTGCTACTTTGTTTTGAAAAATCGAAACAAACATGCACACTCATATACACGCACACGCGTGTGCACACACACATGCATGCAAGTGCGCATGCACACACACACATGCCTGTGCACGCGTTGCTAACATACATTTTAATTTTTTTCGTTTTGGTTGAAACTTGAAACTTGAGTCACTAACATACATGTGTGTGTGTGTGTGTTTGTGTACATTTTTTCATTTTGGTTGAGTTACTAACATACATGTGTGTGTGTGTGTTTGTGTACATTTTTTCATTTTGGTTGAGTTACTAACATACATGTGCACATGCATACGCACACGTGCACATGCATACACACACACATGTATGTTAGTAACTCAACCAAAATGAAAAAAATGTATGTTAGTAACTCAACCAAAATGAATAAAGACGCTACAGAACATAGTTGGTCAACCACAAAAATGAGATCTTAGAACCTTAACATTCTTTATCAAATATGTGATTAAATTTGTTTTGCGATATTGTGAAGAGTAGAGATTTTATAAACCAACTACCAGCTAGGTCTCACATTTAACGCTATAGGCTCGCAAAGATTGGCTGATTTTTTCCCAATAATTTTTCTTACTATTGTCATTTTAATCTTTTCAGGACCCTCATCGATTAATTGTCGATTAAGATGATTTCATCTATGATGTAAACAATTAGACCTACAATCTCTTGTTAGAACTGTAAATTTTCCTTTAATATTCAAACTAGGGCTAAACAGTGCATGCAAATCTCTACTGATAACCACACATGAATATCTTTTACTGTATGCAGCGGAATATAAAACTGAGAAATAAATCACAACATCACATCACAATATTGACACTATTATTTTGGGTATGGAAACCCCCAGAAAAATCCAAGATGGGAAAACCGGTGCAACGGTCAGATATATATTTTATGATGAGAAAATATGGAACTTTTACAATCACTGCAAATTCACCCAAACCTGGCGAATGCAGTACCCGGCAGGGTCACTTGGCAAATCCCAGCTAAACCTCACAACCCTCCTGTGTGAGTGTACGACCTAGCTGTACAAAGCTCGGTGATCCTGTTGCTCGCTCCTTCGTCTTCTCAGCTAAATTCTCTGTTTGACTTTCTCTCCCTGTCTGTATCTTGTCTCTGTCAGAATACAAGTGTGTGTGTCCTCTCCACCAATTGATCTCTCTTTTATAATTTTAGGTAAAGCGAAAACCCTAATTTCACTTTCACTTTAACTAGCGTTTCACTAAAGTTAATTTAGATCACTTTAATTTATTTTCCAAAGTAAACTTAGGAAAAGTAAATTAAATACAACTGGTTTCCTAATTTAAGTCTTCTGCATGCAAGAACACATGCATGCAGGAAGACCTTCCTTGTTGCTGCTAGTTTAACAATAACCTTTTTGCAACTACTTGCCATGGTTTTGAAAAGTTATAAGCTTTATAGGCCCCTACCCATTAGGGTTGGCTAGGGAAGTTATCCCAATTATTTCCTTGTGTGCATTTTTGTTCCCTTGTAATTGTGGAAATTTCAACTCACCAAATCTTATACAAAACTAGTGGGTTGAAGGTTGATGTACTCTATGTTTGGGAGAATTCGGATGAAAGGTAGACGTGGTGAGCGGACTCTGTCGAGAATAGGCTGCAACGGCTAGGGTTTTTTTTCTTTTCCCGAAGATGGGGATGCTAGGAAGGGGCTCCTCCCCCTCCCCACGAATGCAAACGACTGGCAATGGAAGTAGTGCAGCAAAGAACCCACCGGATGGAGAGATAAGGAGTGCTGATGGGTTTGAACGAGGCAAGCTGGAAAATATTGGATCAGAACGCAAAAAGGGTCGGTGCCTGCTGCACGCGACTGAAACCCTATCCCTTCAGATCCAATTAGAGAAGTTGCATGAATGCGCAGAGCAATGGAAAGAAAAAGACTTGATTGGGAGATTTATTGGGATCTTGCCGAAGGGTAAAGATCTGTTGAGATGGATTAAGTCTACATGGACTCCCAAAGGTCATCATGATCTTCACCTGGGCTCAAAGGGTTTTTTCACTTTAGTTTTCTTCAACTAGGAAGCTAAAGATCGTATCATGGAGGGAGGACCCTATTGCATTTTCTTTGTTGGTCTGTAACTGCGACCATGGAAAGAAAGGTTTAACTTGGACAAGGAGGATATGAACATAATGTCGGTGTGGATCCGTTTATATTCTCTTCCTTGTGAATACTAGGATCTGGATATCCTCCAGGATATTGTAAACGCCCTAGGAAAATTTGTGAAAGTCTCTGAACAGACAAAGCATCGTAGTTACAGCCTTCGCGCGGATCCGTGTCTATATGGATCTGTCAAGGGCGCTACCTGAAGCAATCAGCAGCCTATCGATTATGAAAATATGCCGTTTCGATGCGGACAATGCCATGAATATGGGCATTTGAGTCGGGACTACCATAAGAACCGTATCCAACAGAAAGAACCACAAGCAGAGAAGACGTCTAATAGTGATGAGGAAGGGTTCACCTAGGTTACCAACAGAAAGAGACAAGGTAGGCAAAATACGAACCAACCCTCGAATAGACAGATACCTGGTAAAAGAGGACCAAATCCTAATAGATTTGAAACCCTAAACTAGGTTGGCGAAGGAAAATGATGGGGAATCAAAGGGGAAAACAAAATCTAAAACAACACCAGCAAGGGATCAAGAAAATCATATAGAGTTAATGGAAGAGGATCGGTAGGAAGAAATTGAAGATATGGACCTGGGGGAACTTGATCTGGATGTGATCGAACAAACCTGCAATAAGAAGGGGAAGGGTTATGTCCCAAGCAAGCAGATTGAGCTGTTGCAGGTAGCCATCCTGAAAACAATGGCATCCCTGAATCTTGGAATAGATAAGGAACCCCAAGAAGGTAATAAGAGAAAGCAACCAGAAGAGAGGAAAAGAGGAGACATAAGACAAATAAGCAAAGGATAACAACAGGAACCAAATTGGTAGAATCAGGTCAATATCCAATGATACAAGCAACCTTTTCTGAAGTCATTAGGGTTTCTCAATGACGATTCTAACATGGAATATTCGTGGGGTGTGTCACCCACGCTAGATAAAGACGTTGAGAAATAAGTTGAGAATGGAAAGGCTAGTAATAGTTTTTTTGCAAGAAATAAAGTGTGGATTTGAAAGTATGAAAGAAATAGGCAACAAAGTATGGAAGGGCAACCAAGTAATGGCAATAGATGCTCAAGGTGCTGCAAGAGGGATTGCAATGCTATGGCATCTAGAGGAGATAAGTTTAACAAGCTTTTGGGCCACAAGGTTTCCCCTATCTGCAGATTTCCAGATATGTGGGATGGGTGTTACAGGGACCCTTACAAATGGTTATGAGCCAAGTATATACCCTCTCAAGGCTTCCTTTTTGGATTCTTTATCAGGGATGGCCAAAGAGATCGAGGAAAGACGGTAGGTCATAGGGGGAGATTTCAACCTGATTACCTCCCTAATAGAGAAGAAAGGTGGAAGGCGAAGTCTAGGCCCAACTAATTAGGCCTTTAGAGGTTTCATCGAGGGACATAATCTGGTGGATGTGGAAACAGGAAACGAGTGGTTCACCTGGAACAATAAAAGGGGGGGAGAACACCATGTTGCATCTAGATTGGATAGATTCTTATTGTCAGAAGGTTTAGTGAATGGGGGAGGAAATGTGTTGACCCAGGTCCTCCCGACGGTTGGATCTGACCATTGGCCTATCGACCTCGTCTGGGATGGGATAGGCCCACCTGTTAGAAGACCTTTTCACTTTGAACAGTTCTGTATGGAACATAAAGACTTCAAATTATTAGTCCACCAATGGTGGGAGGAATTGGAAACCCCAAGGGGAACAAGAATGTACCAATTCCAACAAAAATTGAAAGCCCCGAAGGAGAAGATCCGTACATGGAATAAGGAAGAATTTGGCAACATTTTTGTACATGGAATAAGGAAGAATTTGGCAATATTTTCGAGGATAAAAAACACCTGATGGAATGACTTGAAGAAATTAAAAAAGCTGGAATGAATGACGGATATCATGAGGAGCTGAGAAAGCTAGAAAAAGATACCATGGAGAGCTTTATGCCAGGAAAAAACAGGAAGAAATATACTGGAAGCAAAAGGCGAGAAACCAATTGCTGCAGGAAGGTGAGCGGAATCCAAAGTTTTTTCATCAATCGGTGGTGCAGAGTAGACAGAGATCCAAGTTAACTTGTCTCAAGAGGGAGACTAGACAGGTTGCTGAAACAAGGAAAGAGATGGAGGAGGAATTGATAGGATTTTTTGGGGACATTACGGAGGAGGATAGGAGGGATAGATCTGAGCATATCTTGCAAATAGTCCAAAATATCCCCACTACTGTGTCTCCATAACAAAATAATCTTTTAAGTAAGCCTGTGGAATTGAGGGAAGTAGAGGAAGTGGTCAATTAGATGGCTGATGGAAAAGCTTAGGGGCTAGATGACTTCACTACAAATTTTTTCCATCACTTCTGGGATATGTTCAAGTTGGATGTTTGGTGAATTGTTGAAGACTCCAGACATGACAAAGGTGTGCTCCAAGCTTTCAACGCCACTTTCCTCACTCGTCTGAAAATCTGAAGGTGCAGATAGTCCAAGTAAGTTCAAGCTGATTGCTTTATGTAATGTTATTTACAAAATTATCACTAAGGTTATTGCTAATAGACTTAAACCCATCCTTCCGACTTTGGTGGCCCTTGAACAATATGGTTTTGTGGAGGGTCGCCAAATCTTGGATGGCGTCATCCTGGTTCATGAAGTGATCCACTCTTAAAGTTATCACGAAACCTAGAATGCTTCTAAAATTGGATATATCAAAATCCTATGATAAATTAAGTTGGCAATTCATGAGGGAGATGCTTAGAGCATATGGTTTTAACCAGGATTGGATTGCCTGGATTATGAGTTTGACCTCCGCAGCCTTTTTCTCCATTTTACTCAATGTGGGGCTCCAATGAGTACGTTCAGGTCGTCCAGGGGTATTCGTCAAGGGGATCCTCTATCCCCCTTTTTGTTTATTCTAATGACTGAGGGCCTGAGCAGGCTAATCAAGAAAATGATGGAAAGAAGGGAGATTAAAGGGTTGAATCTCCATAATGGGGCTGATAAGCAAACATGCCAATAGTTTGTGGATGATATGATGCTCATGGGCCACCCTTCGGTTCAGGAAGCCAGAGCTTTTAAGAAATGTTTATCCATTTTCTCGAAGGCTTCAGGCTTGGAGGTGAATAATGAGAAATGACAAGTCTTTTTCTTCAACACTCCTAGGATATCACAGAGATACCTTCAGGATATTGGGATTTTAAGGGGGCTCCCTTCCATCCAAATATCTGGGTGCCCCCTTGGCTGAAGGGATCATCCAGAAGGTGTCATGGGCTGATTTATTGGACAGAATGAGAACAAAGTTGGCTAGTTGGACCCTGAGACCGCTTAATTTGGTCAACATAGTAACTCTTATAAAAGCGGTCTTATAGGCAATGCTGATTTATCTGTTTTCTATTATGGCAACACTAAAGGCTGTCTCAAAGAACTAAGGAGTATCCAATGCAAATTTTCTTTGGGGGGGATTCGAATAAACAAAAGTGGACTTTGATTAGTTGGGATAGGGTATGCAGGCCGAAAGATCAAGGAGGGCTCAACATTAGAGACCTGGGGAAAAACAATGAGATCTTGGGAGCTGAGACTTGGCGGGACTAGGTTTGCCATAAGGAGGAACCTTGGGAAAAATCGTGGCATACAAAGTATGTTTAGGATAGGCAGAAAGAGGATCTCAATCGGTATAATGAAGATAAATCAGGATCACACATTTGGAGGATTGCTTTTGGAAGCCGTAGCATTATACAAGATCATAGTTTTTGGGAAATATTGGAATGGGGAAATGTTGACTTTTGGAACGATGCCTAGCAACAAATGCCTAAACTAGTGATGCAAAATGACATCCAAAGGAGTAGAATAATATCCGAGGAACTGGGCCTCATAAAAAGGTCAAGCATTTTTGGGCTGAGGCTCAGGAATATGGTGATTACCATGAATGGCACCCACCCGTGTTGATGTATTTGTAACTTCAGAATGTATTCACTTGTATATCTTATGTATTGTACCTCGATATTTATTCCGGTAAGTGTCTGTAATGTATTGGAGTCATGTCATGCCCCGATGTGCCTATCGGGAGATTCAATAATGTAAACAAGTCATGTCAAGTCATTGTGGGTAACCCTCCTATTGATCAAGGGTTAAAGTCCTTGCAGTTGTGGGGCCTTAGGGTTATTAGACTCTCCTAGAGAAGTTGGCCCTAGTGAGTTATTGTCAAGTTGGGAATTAGTATAAATAGAGAGTGAGCCTCTCTATTTATCACACATTCACTCACACTCAGTTGTAGTGCATAACTGAGAGAGAAGAAGTTGCTGGGACAAGAGAGAGAGAGACTATTGCTGTCGAGAGATCATCTTACTGTTTTGGGGTTTTGCTTTTGGTGCTGATTCTATCTCTGAGGAAGTTGCGGGGTTTTCTCCTTTATGGTTCCTGAGGAAAAACATTATGTTCATTGTCTCTTATGTTTGATTGCTGTGCTTGTTATTCTCTTAGTTAAAGATCCTAACATAATGCTAGCTTGAATGATAAAAATCTAACATGGTATAAGAGCTAACCTGAGAAGAAGACACTGTGCAGCTGCGGAAACTAGGGCTTCCTACTTTTTGGACCTCTCTCCATAGATTTTCAGCAAAAGAAGGTTGGGCTGACTCTCCTCTCCAAGTTGCATCTTTCTGTCGAAGCAGAATCTAATTCTGAGCATTTTCAGTTTTTAACCCAACACTATTGCCGAAAATTAGGGCTTTCCACAGAAGTGGAATTTTTGAGTGAGCCCAGGCCTGGATTGATCTCCTCCTCAAAATCGAAGTTTAGAGATCAAGATCAAAGCTTTTGGTTGGACAGAACTCCGGGAAAGTCAAACCCTAATCTGCTCCTGAACCAGCTTTGCAGAAATTCAGCTCTAGATCCAGATCCGACATCTTAACCTGGTAAGATCTAAATCTTTTGCATTTCCATTTGAGGTTCTCTGTTAAGATGTCTCATCATACCAAGCTTGATGAAAAGCTTGAGGGAGCTGATAACTTCCGAGCCTGGAAGTATCTCCCTGGTCCTGGAAGAAAATGAGTTGGACTCTTACATCACGGAAGAGGTTCCAGTTCCAGTGGGAGATGAGGCTAAAGCCATACACCAGAAGAAGTTGGTCATGGCTAAGAGGATTATCGCTGATTCAATCAAGGATCACCTCATACCACAGGTGTCCTCCCTAAAGACACCTAAAGCTATGTTTGATGCCCTGACCAAACTGTTTGAAGGGAAGAACATAACTTGGAAGATGACTCCGAGAAACCAATTGAAGAATGTAAAGATCCAGCATGCGGAAACCATCCAGTCTTACTTTACAAGAGTCTCTCAGATCAAAGAACAACTTGAAGCAGTGGATGAAGAAGTGGAGAATGCAGAGATTGTGATGATCACCTTGAATGGTCTCCCTAGGACATGGGACTCTTTCATTCAAGGGATCTGTGCCAGAAAGAAGCTAGTCAAGTTCAATAGACTATGGGAAGAATGCTCTCAAGAAGAAGCTCGGATAGCAGCTCGAGAAGAAAAGATGGGAAGTGAAGATCAAGCTCTCACAATACACTCCAAGAAAAGCAGAAGAAGCTCTCATCACTCCAGAGGTAAGAACTTCCACCAGAAAGATAACACTAGAAAAGATTTATCTAAATTCAGATGCTAAACATGTGATGAAAGAGGACACTTTGCCAAAGGCTGTCTTAGAAACAAGATTAACTCTCATAAGAAGAAGGGAAACAAGAGAAGACATCATGCTCATGCTATAGAAGATGATGAACCTTCCACAAAGAGAATCAAGCAAGAAAGTGATGATTCTTCAAGTGATGAAGAATATGTCTTGATTTCCGCCCTCACGAGAACTATCACACATGGAAGCAATGATTGGCTTATAGACAGTGGTGCTTCCAAACATATGACGGGATTCAAAGAATCCTTTGTGAAACTATCTGAACATGAGTCACCTCACAAGGTGAAACTTGGGGATGACTACCAGTATCCAATAAAAGGTAGTGGGGAATCCTCCTATAAGCTAGACTCTGGAAAGTCTATGAAGATACAAGATGTATTGTTTGTACCAGGACTAAAGAAGAACCTTCTCTCCATATCTGCATTAGATGCAAAAGGCATGAGGGTTGCATTTGTAGATGGCCAAGTTATCATGTTTTCAAAGGGAAAGACTATTAATGATGCAGTAGTGATTGGGGAACAAGAGGGAGGTCTATACAATTTGAAGGGCCATCCAGAACAAGCCTTGGTCCATGACACAGTAGAGCCAAATGAACTTTGGCATAGAAGGCTTGCACATGTGCATTACAGATCACTACCACTTGCAAGCAAAGCCGTTGAAGGTCTTCCAGAAATTTAGGCAAAACATGATGGAGTCTACAAAGGATGTGCGAAAGGAAAGAACACAAAGAAGACATTTCCAAGTAGCGAGAGCAAGGCAAAAGGAATCTTGGAAATCATTCACTCATATGTATGCGGTCCAATGTTATCAAGTTCATTAAACGGGTATGTATACTATGTTTCTTTTATTGATGATTTTTCTAGGAAGACATGGATATACTTCATGAAGAACAAAGATGAGGTATTTAGCAAGTTCAAGGAATTCAAAGCCTTGATCGAGAACCACACAGAAAAGAAGATCAAAACCTTTCGATCAGATAATGGTGGAGAATTCACATCAAATGAATTCAAAGCATTATACAAAGATTCAGGGATTAAGAGGGAGTTAACTACTCCATATAATCTACAACAGAATGGGGTTGCAGAAAGGAAGAATAGAACAATCATGGAAGTTGCAAGAGCTATGCTTCATGATCAAGATCTTCCCATGCATCTATGGGCAGAAGCTGCCAGAACAACGGTGTATGTATAGAACCGTATTCCACACAGAGTACTCGAGAACAAGACACCTGAAGAAGTCTTTTCCGACAAGAAACCAGAAGTTAGCCATCTCAGAATATTCGGCTGTCTTGTGTACATACACATTCCGAAAGAAAAGAGGACAAAGTTAGATCCTTCAGGAAAGAAGGGTATATTTGTGGGATACTCTGAAAGCTTGAAGGCTTATAGAATATACTTCCCAGGATTCAAGAAGATTGACATCAGTAGGGACGTAAAATTTGACGAAGACTCAGCTTACAACAAATCCAGAAAGAGACCTGCTGAAGAACCTGAAGATACAGAAGCTCCCAGAATTCATGACACAACCATGAACGAAGAAAATCAAGAAGAAGATCGAGAAATAGAAGAACCTCAAGAACCTATAGATCCACCTCAGGAGAAGAATCCTCACAAGAGGAAACCTGCTTGGGTACGAGAAGCTATCCAAGGTGCAGAAAGATATGGGGCTCCAGAAGAAAATCACAGAGAAAGGAAAAGAACCAGGTCCTGTTTCGGTTATGTAGCCCTACTATGTGACATTATGGATAAAGAACCTTCCAACTATGAAGAAGCGACAGAGAAGAAAGAATGGAAGAATGCTATGATCGAGGAGTATCAATCGATCATGAAGAATGATGTTTGGGATGTTGTCCCAAGACCAAAAGGGAAGTCTATTGTAACTTCCAAACGGATCTACAAGGTCAAGCATGTTGCAGACAACAACATAGAAAAATATAAAGCAAGATTTGTGGCTCGTGGCTTCTTCTAGAAAGAAGGAATAGATTATGAAGAAACTTTTGCACCTGTAGCCAGATACACTTCCATCAGATCAGTACTTGCTCTGGCTGTAGTGATGAAATGGAAGATACACCAGATGGATGTCAAGACTGCTTTCTTGAATGGTGTAGTAGAAGAGGAAGTGTATGTGGAGCAGCCACTCGGTGTTGAGACACATGACAGGGAGACTCATGTGTGTAAATTGAAGAAAGCCCTGTACGGTTTGAAACAGGCACCCAGGACATGGTACGGGAGAATTGATGGCTTTCTATCCAGTTTGGGCTTTACCAAAAGCAGATTCCAACCTTTACTACAAGGTTGAAGAAGGTAACCTAGTGATACTCCTATTGTATGTAGATGATCTGTTTGTAACAGGTATGGATGGGTTGATTGCTGATACGAAGAGAAAGCTTGCTGTCGAGTTCGAAATGAAGGACTTGGGTATGATGCACTATTTTCTAGGCATGGAGGTGTGGCAGAATGCGGATGGAATCTTCCTCGGACAAGGGAAGTTTGCAGTAGAGATCCTGAAGAGGTTTGGGATGATGGGCTGCAAGGCCATAACCACACCTATGGCATCGAACTTGAAGCTATTGAGTGATGCTTCATTAGAAGCGGTTGATGCTACGATGTATCCTCAGATGATTGGGTTCTTGATGTACCTGACGAACATGAGACCAGATATTTGCTTTGCTGTGAACACCCTGAGCCAGTTCTTGACAGATCCGAGACATGTTCACTTGATTGCTGCATAGCATATTCAGAGGTACCTAAAGGGTACAGTTGATTATGGGCTCAAGTATGAGGTGAATCAAAAGATTAACCTGGAAGGTTATGTTGATTCAGATTGGGTAGGCAGTGCCATCGATAGGAAGAGCACTTCAGGGTGTTGCTTCAGTATGGGATCAGGTGTGATCTCTTGGTTTAGCAGGAAGCAGTCCTGTGTGGCACTGAGTACAGCTGAAGCAGAGTATGTTGCAACTTGTTCAGCTAGTTGAGAGGCAATATGGCTAAGGAAGCTACTGTCTGATTTATTTGATCTCCAGTTGGATGCTACTTGTATATATTGCGACAACCAGAGTTGTGTGAAGTTGTCGGAGAACCTTGTGTTCCATGACAAGTCAAAGCATATTGAGATCAAATATCACTATATAAGGGATATGGTGCAGAGAGGAGCAGTTTAGCTCTAGTATGTTGCGACAGACGAACAGATAGCTGATGTGTTGACAAAGCCATTAGCCAGAGTGAAGTTTGAGTACTTCAGGGAGAAGCTTGGTGTTCTCCAAATCAAGGTTCCCTCCAAGGGGAAGTGATGAGTCCGTGAGCCATTCTGACATGGTGAGAGGATTGGTTCCTTCCATGGTCAGATGTAAGGGCTGAGCCATTCTATCATGGTGAGAGGATTGGTTCCTTCCATGGTTAGATGTGAGTGCTGAGCCATTTTGATGTGACTGTAGGATTGGTTCCTACATGATCAGATATAAATGCTAAATGCCATTCTCTGAATGGAGGCACCTGGTCAGTTACCAGGAATACTCAGCCTAGGGTTGAGGGCCATTCTGATGTGACTATGGGATGTGTTCCCACATGATCAGATGTATTGACGAAGCCATTAGCCAGAGTGAAGTTTGAGTACTTCAGGGAGAAGCTTGGTGTTCTCCAGATCAAGGTTCCCTCCAAGGGGAAGTGATGAGTCCGTGAGCCATTCTGACATGGTGAGAGGATTGGTTCCTTCTGTGGTCAGATGTAAGGGCTGAGCCATTCTATCATGGTGAGAGGATTGGTTCCTTCCATGGTTAGATGTGAGTGCTGAGCCATTCTGATGTGACTGTAGGATTGGTTCCTACATGATCAGATATAAGCGCTGAATGCCATTCTCTGAATGGAGGCACTTGGTCAGTTACCAGGAATACTCAGCCTAGGGTTGAGGGCCATTCTGATGTGACCGTGGGATGTGTTCCCACATGATTAGATGTAAGTGCAGAGCCATTCTGATGTGACTGTGGGATGTGTTCCCACGTGATTAGATGTAAGTGCAGAGCCATTTTGAGGGGACTATGGGATGTGTTCCCACATAATCAGATATAAGTGTTGAGCCCTTTTGACATGGTTCTTGGATGTGTTCCTCCCATGGTCAGATATAAGTGTTGAGCCCTTCTAGCATGGTTGCAGGATGTGTTCCCCACATGGCTGGATATAAGTGCTAAGCCCTTCTAGCATGGATACGGGATGTGTTCCCCACATGGCTGGATATAAGTGCTGAGCCCTTCTGATATGGTTCTTAAATGTGTTCCTCCCATGGTCAGATATAAGTGTTGAGCCTTTCCGATATGGTTCTTGGATGTGTTCCTCCCATGGTCAGATGTGAGTGCTGAGCCTTTCCGATATGGTTCTTGGATGTGTTCCTCCCATGATCGGATGTGAGTGCTGGGCCTTTCTGACAGGGTTGTGGATGTGTTCCCACATGGTCAGATGTGAGTGCTGGGCGTGCTTTTTTGACATGGTGTTGGATGTGTTCCTCTCATGGTCAGATGTAAGTGCTGGGCGGGCCATTTTGACTTAGGGTCAGATAGAAGCGCTGAAGAAGACCTACATGGAGGCTAGGCCTACAACCAGCATGAAAAAGGGCTGGCTCTGTAGAACTTCCTGTGACGAGAAGAATCAAGAGATAGCACCAGTGATGATGACCCAGTGATGATCCAGATCGAGTGATGATCCAGATCCAGTGATGTTGATCGAGTGATGATGATCCAGATCGAGTGATGATCCAGATCGAATGATGATCCAGATCCAGATGAAGATGACTTGAAGATGAAGATGACGAGGACTCGATGATGATCCAGATGATACAAAGAAGAAGACTTGTGCTGATAAATTGTGTCAAAAGAATACCTTCCTAGTTAAGAGGGAGTGTTGATGTATTTGTAACTTCGAAATGTATTCACCTGTATATCTTATGTATTGTACCCTGATGTTTATTCCGGGAAGTGTCTGTAATGTATTGGAGTCATGTCATGCCCCGATGTGCCTATCGAGAGATTCAATAATGTAAACAAGTCATGTCAAGTCATTGTGGGTAACCCTCCTATTGATCAAGGGTTAAAGTCCCCGCAGTTGTGGGGCCCTAGGGTTATTAGACTCTCCTAGAGAAGTCGGCCCTAGTGAGTTTCAAGTTGGGAATTAGTATAAATAGAGAGTGAGCCTCTCTATTTATCACACATTCACTCACACTCAGTTGTAGCGCATAACTGAGAGAGAAGAAGTTGCCGGGACAAGAGAGAGAGAGACTATTGCTGTCGGGAGATCATCTTACTGTTTTGGAGTTTTGCTTTTGGTGCTGATTCTATCTCTGAGGAAGTTGCGGGGTTTTCTCCTTTATGGTTCCCTGAGGAAAAACATTGTGTTCATTGTCTCTTATGTTTGATTGCTGTGCTTGTTATTCTCTTAGTTAAAGATCCTAACATAATGCTAGCTTAAATGATAAAAATCTAACAACCCGAGTGGTGGGAAGAGAGATTTCCAGAAGAAGAGATCCCCAAGATTAGAGACTATCTTTAGGAAAGATGCATTAAGGTCCAACGAGGCTTAGATAAGTTGAGGTGGGGATACTTGTCGAAAGTATAGTTTTAAAAATTGGAAAAATCGGAACCGGAACTGGCTGGTTCACCGGTTCGGTACCAAACCGGGTCAAACCGGTTGGTAAACGGATCGGGGATCAGTTAGTTACCGAACCGACCGGTTGGTAACCAAACTGGTCCGGTTCGGTAACTAACCGGTCCAACCGGCCGAGTTAGCATTTGACCGGTCCGGTTTGGTATTGATCAGGCTTGTTTTTATTTTTTTGATTTTATTTTATTTGTTTTAAGTTTTAAACTATTACTTTTTTTTTTATTTGTTTACTAACCTATCCCTAACCTAGGTCCTAACCTATGCCACTCCCTACCCTAACTACCCAACACAAAAAAAGAACTACTAGTCGAGACTCTCATTTTATTGTTGTTGTTTGAAAGTTGAAGTGAACAGCAGCGAGGGTTTGACAGTGACTTGGTCTTGGAGTGGGCAGTGACAACTACAAGTGTGGAGTTTTTGCTGTGGAGTTGCTAACACTGAAGTTTGAACAGCAGTGACTTGTGACTCCGTGAGTGCTCAGTGAATCGGGACAGAGCTGAAGCCTGAGAGGACAGTCACACAGTGGCATTGTGGGCCTGTGGAGTGTGCACTGTGACAGTGTGGAGTCTCTAGAGGCTATAGAGGTAATTCTAGCCAAGTTTCTTTGATTGTGTATAAATATTGTTATTCAAAAGACTCTTTGGCATTGATTGAAGATTCATTAAAATTAAAGAACTCCTCTCATTGGATGTTGGTTATCTCATATATAGTTTATACTAGTAACCTTCTTTCAGACTTAACCAGTCCTCTCCTTCCCTTCTCCCACATTCACCACAGGTCTGCTAATAAGGTAGTCTGTCTTCACTTCAGTGCTTGCCTCAAACCTGCTCCAAATACACAACAGTAGAGGTAAGTAAGAAGTATGAGGTTGATCCTTTAATGAAAATGAATGTTATGATACATGTTACATTTGCATTAATGTTGTATGGTCTCACTCTTTGAAACTAAACCTGCTGCTAGTATCTTCAACTAACCTTTTAGATTTGGAATAATTACAACATAAGTTAGTAGCATTGGTTAATGTAATTTGTGACTGGCTTCTACATATACTATTAGTGCCACCACATGTTATTCTGATAGATCAAAGTGACGTATAAATTGATCTTCTCTCACAATGATCCTGAAACAATGGTATTTACATCTGAATAGTGAGTTGATTTAATGTGGTATGCACTTTGAAACTCTGCATCTGAAACTCTGTCAATTAAATGATATTGTAGGATTGGATGTCATAATTGGTGCTCAGTTAAAGTATTGTATAGATCCTGAAGCCCTTATAAGAAGACAAATCTGGCATATAACAGCCTTGTATTGTGATATATGAATGAATTTTAAGTGCATCACAAGGTGTTTAAATACTATTCCTTGTGAAGTCATTGCTACATCTGATTCATACAATAACACACAGTACTGCATATAATCTTGAAAATGTTGTTTTTCTTTAAAATTTAAATATTTGATGTATTTTTTAGCAAACCGATTCATTAAATTCAAATCGGCCGATTTATGACCGATTCATTACCGATTCCGATTTCGATTCCGAGTTGACCCTCGACCGATTCCGATTTTTAAAACTATGGTCGAAAGGTCTCTTCAGCACTAAGGAAGCTTATGACATTTGGACTAACAGTGGGGAGCAACAGGAAGAGGCAATTTGGAAAACAACGTGGAAAGCAAACCTGTGGCCCAAAGTTGCCACGTTTATTTGGTTGGTCACGCATTGGATAATTTTAACCTGGGAGAACTTAAAAAACGTGGCATGGTTGGGCCATCTGTTTGCCAAATATGCTACTAGGAAGAGGAAACTACGGACCACTTGCTCAATTCTTGCTCTCTTGTTTCAACTCTATGGGATTGAGGGGCTGAGGTTTTCAGACGATCCAATCGTATACGTGGGAAACCTGATCAGACCATCAAGACGTGGGATATAAAGGCTTTCAAGAACCCGACCGTGGCTCATATTTGGCTTATGTTCCCTGGATTCTTGCTCTAGGAAATCTGGTGGGAGAGGAATCAAAGAATATTTTATGGAAAAAATGATCACTAGAAGGTTTGGAGTAATGTGGTCATGCATATTCAAGAAACAATTAAAATGGCCAAATGGGAGGACAAAGACTGGGATTTGCATGATCAAGGAGCTAGAATCATGAATGCATGGGGTTTGCCTAAAGCAGATCAAGGATGGGCTACGGGGAGATCAAGAATGCGTCTCTAGGACAACCCGAAGGTTTGAATTCCTGGCACCCCTAGTTGGGTATTTTAAGCTTAATTTTGATGGGGCATCAAAGGGGAATCCGGGATCGGCAGGGTTGTGTGATTAGAAATCGGGAAGGCAACATAATCCAAGTTTACCATGGCTACATTGGCCACAATTCCAACAATGTGGCTGAATTGGAGGGGCTCATTCAGGGGTTGATCTTGATCTCCCGCTTTCATTGGGAGCCTGCAATGATCGAGGGGGACTCAAGAATCATTGTTATCTAGTGAAGAAAATGCAACATGGCAAACGAGCTTCTAAGGTGGCAGCTAGATGGTGGATGGTTTGTAGATTGGAACAATTGGAGGCTCAGCTGGCTACGCCCCACTCATGGACTTTTATCCACGTCAAGCGTGATGGAAATAAGGTGGTTGACCACATAGCCAATGTTGGGGAAACAATGAAAGTCAGCGGAGGGCAGGGCAATTGGAGGATTTTGGGTCCCATGATTGGATTCCTTGATGCAAGGAGCTGGCTACTTAGGACATTCAGAGTAGCAACAATGAGCAAAGTGACGTGGGGTGTTCTCATGAAAGGGACATGACACATGGAGAGTACACCTGCCACCCACCGCAATTACCAGTCCCTGTTCGCGAGCGGTTATAGTACCAACCATCAGCAAGATCGACAGGAAGTGCATTTAAGTTTCATTGTAGGTGATAATGAAGATGGGTTATGGCAACCTCGATCTGAGGATGAAGACCCATGCCATAATGAGAGGTGAAAGGAAATCCGCTGGGATCGTCCTGTTCATATGGAAGCAGGACATCCTCATGATGAGCATCCGTAGAAGACGAAGGTAAGGAAGTTTTATAAATTTGGGAGGAAATTCTGAAACTTTCCATATTATCCTCTGCAGTGTTGTGGTGAGTGGGATTTTGCGAGTCTTAAAGAGGCAAGGTTGGATTTTTGCAAAGAGGGATTTAAGAAAGCGAGACATGGCCCCGAGGGGAAGGAAAGCCAAAGATATGACATTAGAAAAATCAAGACAGAAGGGGAAGCAAGTGAAGGTTACCCGAGAACAAAGGCGACTTACTAGGCTGCTAAGTTCTTTTGGGATAGAATTCCTTTGTCAATTTGGGATGAGATTGAACGTGTTGAGAAGGACTTGTGGGAACAAGTTAAGAATCTTGAGGTAGAGGATATGCGGGCAAAAGTTGTAGACTGGGTCCAGGGCCTGTTGTTGGCTGCAATAGATCCCATTCTAAGCCATCAAAATGTGAGCCCCATTAAAACTTTTAACTGGTTCTTGAAGCCATAATTTTCTTATGGGAATCCTCAAGCTGTAAATATTAAGTTTTGGGCTTAATAAAATTTCCTCATTAGCCTTGTTTTTTTTAGATTTTGTGGACTTAGGAAGCACCTTTTCTTTATAAGTATTATTTTGGGCGCTTCCGCATTCCGCTTTTCGCTATGCGGGATGCGGGAATCCATTTTTCCAATCATGGGGGAAATCGTTTCCCGATTTTTGCTTTCCGCTAAGGCGGATCGCGGGATTTTCATATTTTATTTAATAAAAGGTTGTTTTTCCGACTTCTGAAGCCGAAAAAGTTGTTGTCGCACTGTCTGTTTTCTTGTTTGTTCGACTCCCGCTTTTTGCTATGCAGAATGCGGAAATCAGAACTTCGTTAATTTTTCCTCACAATTTTCGGTTTTCTTATTTTTCCGCTTTTCGTTGTGCAGAATGCGAAATGCGAAACTTCAATATTTTTTGTGTTTAAATAAATCCCTTTCCGACTTCTGCTTTTCGCTTGCGGAACGCAGAAGGCGGGAACACCAAAATCCAAACTTTTCAACTTTTGCTCCCGTATTTTGAGTTTCGCGCCTTGATCTTACCGTTTGTTTACGCTAGATCTACGGTCTAGATTTGTTTTGCCGTTGAGATTTGGGCTATTTAGTCTGTTTGAATTTGTAAGGTTTTAACCATTTTCACTTGTGTTTTTACTGCACTTGGAGATTTTATTGTGCTTTTTTCTCGTTCAAGCTCACAATTTTTTTGGTTTTCAAACTTCCTGTCGGTAAGTTTATTTTTCACGACCGTTTATTCTGTTACTTTTCGACTGTAGTGAGTTTTTGACCATGGTTGCCAAATTTTGAGTAGAAATGGCGTCTGCTACACCCTGAAACACAAGGTCAAAGACGGCTCTGCAAGAGCAGAAATCCAAAGACCCAAACGCCGGAATATTCACGGACACTAGTGGGCATGTCTCCGAGACCCTGCATCTGGTCTGGTCGAGAATCTACTCTATTTTTCGATAATGACGATTTCTCGACTGTTCCTCATGACCAACTTGCTTATATCAAAATTCAGAGCTCGCAACGCCATCTCATCGTTGCTAGACCACCATTTATGCCCTATACAGACCCGGTGAAGTGGGCGTTGGACCATGCTAACCCTAAAGACCGCATGTTTAATGAACATATCGGTACCTTTTTGGCCGCTTTCAACCCTGACACTTTTGCTAAGGCTTATGCACTTGAACCCCCTAAACAACTCCTGAACCATAAGTTTCTGGATGAAGCAACCTCCCGCTACAATTATGAAGAAGTAGTGAAATCTTGGATGGAGAATCCAACTTTGTTTACTCCCTGACCAAGTAATTCATACCCTATTTCATGGTTCAGGGAACCATGTTCATTGCTTGCGTCCATATTCTATCGTCTGTATGGGTCGGGAAATTGTTCGCTGTTTAAGGCCGAATGGGTTCCGTCACCCCACCACATCCTACTCACAGGTGAGTCTTTCAACTGGGCACAGATTCTATCTGTGAACCTGCAAGAGAAGATTGATAAGTATCAGAAAACTGCGGCAAATAGAAAACCAACATTTTTTATGTCACAGTACGTAATGGACGCATTCTGTGCGACTTCTGCATTTCCTGCCCTAGGTTGGAATTGGCAGAAGAATTCCTTGCCAGTGCATATATACTGTTATGATATGTGGGAGGACAATTTTGTTCCTCGGGTGTATGAGATTTGTGACCTTTTCTTAGGGTCTATGTTTCACAAGATCTTTAAAGTTGACGCTCCAGTGTTTTCAGAAAGGGCCAGGGCATTGATTGCGCTGCACAGAGACTGGTATGTTGGGGAATATTTCTCCTACATTAGAATTTGGGGCAGCAATATAGTACATTTGCTACCAAGAATAGTTCTAGACCGCATGGTACTGCAAGAAATTGCCTTTCATGAGGTCATTGATGGCGCCTTCCCCAAATCGGCAAAGCACAAAAGGAAGGGTTGGACCGTTGGCCTAAGTTTCCATTAACTTTGGATTTTCTTGTCCTATAGAATTTTACCCATCCAACTATGTTGGGTAAAGAGATTTCAACTATGAACCTGGGAGAAGCCCCCAAGAGAATGCACAATCCCAAGGCTTAGCGGCAAGCCTCTTTGCTCATGAATGAGCTAAATTTCAATATGCACATGAAGAACTGCTAGATGACTCTATGTATAGGGCAACTGCCGACTTTAAGGAAGCCTTGGATAAAATCACTGATCCAGAAGTAAAGGCCCATGTCTTTAAATATCAGAAGGACCTGAAGCCATCTACTCTCCACTTCAGGAAACTAAGGTTCGACGCAAAAGAAAAGATTTAGAGGGAAAATATAGAGAAAGAAGCAAGAGAGTAGGAAGTAGCAAGTTCTTCCTCTGCCTCAGCCTCTCAGTCCAAAGATAAGGGCAAAGCTGTCATGGAAGCTCCTGTGAGCACTCACTCTTCACAAATGTTGGAAGCTTTGCACAAAGGGCCAGAATTTAAGCAGAATCTGGTCAAGCTCAATTCTTAGCTCCAGACATAGGCAGAAGAGGCTGAACGTCAACCTAAGAAACATAGAACCCAACTTGCTCTCCAACAGGTAGAGGTACTTGAAACACCAGTTGCTCGAATAGAGCACATATCTCAGCAGGTGCCCAGAGAAGGACAGCTAGTACAAACAACTCCACTTGCTCTCCAAGAACAAGTGCCTATGCAGATCCCTCCAGTTCAATAGGTTGAACCTCCACCCCAGCCTGAAGTAGAAGTATATGAAATTCATAGAGACCTGGAGGGGGAAGCTAGGCCTGCCTCATGCCTTGCGAACATTCTCACCTCCATGACATCTTCGATTCCTGATACACAGTTATTAGAAGGTATTTTTGATTCTTTACTTCCTCACATAAATATTGGAAATTTTATCTAACTAGATGCAAAACCTTGAACTAATCTAGAACTTGAAAGAAAGCAGTAAATCAAAGATCAATAACACACTAGGCGATACAGGGAAGGGGGTTGTGGGAGCTGTAATCTCACTTGCTTTTTATTTATGATTTCCTACAATGCTTAAAAGAAAAAAGAAACGCCTTTTGACCCTTGAAGAATGGGTCAAAAAGGCTTACAAACTTGCTTAGGGAAGAAAATGAATGAAGGAGGGGGATGGTAGATGGATTGTGGCTGCTTCGGATGGCCCAAAACTTGATTTTTCAGCTGCACCTTCCTCTCTTTTTCCTCCGAACTGCTAAAAACAAGCAAGCTAATATGATTTGGAAGATGGTGGTATGCACAAAAAACAAATAAATTTTTTTAAGTTTTGGTACTCAGAAAAAATTTGGAAAAATTTATAAGTGTATATACCAAAACAACAAGCCTAGATCTAGTTAAATAATAAAGCTTTGAACGTGTTTCTAGATCTAGCGATTCTAACATGCTAAAACAAGTAGATGTGAATGAACAAGCTTTAAAGAACTAGATCTACTTAATTAGCACATTTGGAACAAAGTAACCGAAAAGAAAGGAGAATTGGGGTTTGAAAAGATGGGCATAACACTTCAAGCCTTGCTTGATCTTTCTATGATGACTTTGGAAACCCTGCAGCAATAGAACTAGTCTTGTAAAAATGCCGAAGAGAAGAGAGGAGACAACTGAGTTCCAATCCTCCTTCGAATTTGTGATTGCAAAACTATGAGAAAACCCTTGCACAAAAAATATTAGATCTAGTGTGTTTGAAAACAAGAAACAAAACAGAGCCTCAATACAACTGAGTATAGTTGGCTACTCTCCTATCTCTTAAAAGAAAAGCACAATTAAAGAAGTTAACAACTATAAATGCTTATTCTATGTGTTTTAGAATAGCCTTCTAAGCTAGACCCATCAACAATTTTAACAAAGGAAATCAAAGCTTTACAATATCACCTCATAACACAAGCATTTGTCCAATGGAACAAGGTAGACCTTTAAAGTCTTCAACTTTATTAATCAAAATAACATCAGCATTACAATAAGCAGAGGTTTCTTTGCATCCGTCCAAAATGAGGAAGAAGGCCTTGCTTATATAGAAACTACAAACCCCTAGCGGGTGCTACCTACACTGCCAGAAGGAGTCCAGTTGAACTGAGTGAGAGGAAGTCCAAAATTGTGATTGATTAGGTCTTCAATGGGAGAGCGCCACCGCTCCAAGAGAGATGCGCTCCTCACCAACTCACACCAACAACCTTAAATCATGGAGAGGGGTCCACCCTCAACATAATCACGACTTGACTTTGGGTTAGCGTGAGAACTCAAATGGTTGATGTCATCCTTTATTTAAAACCACTCGTAACCTTTATTTTTATCCAAAGTTTGGGTAGCCACCATGTTGGAGAGGGGCGCTAACCCATTGGACCCACATGCCAAGTCACTTCATACATTAAATTTTTTTTTTTGACTTTGGTGCATTTTGTCAAAATTTAGCAATTTTTTGTAACTTTGTTGCACCGGTAGGGAAATAATGCCACACAGGACAATTTAGTCTCCTGAAACATGGGAAAAGTGGGTCCTGAGGTAAAGGAGGTGCTATGAGCTTGAAAACGAGCCCATACACGCCAAAAACAGACTTCGGATCATACATTTATTATATTTTGAATTGTTCCATTTCAACCATTAAAAAATGGCCTAAAACTGCGGATTTTTTTTGGAAATTAAAAAAACCCCAAGGGGGACCTAGTACATGTTCATAATGAATCAAAACCATGTCTAACACGCTTATATACATCGACACATGAACTTTAATAGCCTCCCAGGGTTCAACCACCAAGACAAAAATTCCAGCTTTGGAGGAGCGGTGAAAAACTCTAAAATTATATGTTGCTTATTCAACTTTGCATAATTGACAAGGGAAAAAACACCTTGGAATAATCAGATTGGTAGCCAAGTCCTTTACAAAAAGTTTGCCGTGTTAGAACATTTATTACAACGTTCCCAAGGGGTATGAACATGCATTTTATTAAAAAAAAGGGACCACAACTGGTCCTGATGTAACCATGAAACTTCTGAGCACTGACATTGAACAATTGATTTATTCAATACTTTGGCGGCTCACTGGAAATTTCCTAAGTGCAACTTAGGTGATAACACAAACATCATCTCAGCGAAAAAATCGGCGTGATCCTGAAAACATTGTTTCCAAATGTCTCGGGAGCACATCAACAATATATCGACAAACTTAAAAAAATACAAAAATGAGCACTGACATTGAACAATTGATTTATTCAATACTTTGGCGGCTCACTGGAAATTTCCCAAGTGCAACTTAGGTGATAACACAAACATCATCTCAGCGAAAAAATCGGCGTGGTCCTGAAAACATTGTTTCCAGATGTCTCGAGAGCACATCGACAAACTTAAAAAAATACAAAAATATTCATTTGAATTTTTTTAAACACCTAAAGCAACAAGAGCATCAAATAAACACATTGCCACATAAATATGGAAATAAAATTGATATATAAGATATATAAGATGTCTAGTGATACATCACACATAAAAAATGAGTTGTGTCCTGAATCTTGACTCTTGTGTCATAAAAAATTATAACAAATGCATCCCTTGATCATCATCATCATCATCATCATCATCATGAGTCAATGATAATTAATAATAAATGAAATTAATTAGTTCGACCAGGATGCTGAAATTCTCTATATCCATTTGTTACAATGGAAATGGATTTCCACAAGTTGTGGTTAACACTAGTCCAATATCTCATGGATCGATACTAACTACAAAATTGCAAGTATATTATGGGGTTACAATTCTAACATAATTATGGAAAAGTCTTCATGTATTTTAGTTTTTATCGTCCAACATTTCCGACTATCAAGAGTCAAGATATAACCCATCTTCAGGGAGATGTCACACTTGAAGCAAGATGAGAGAAATGAATCCACAAGCCAACTCTATAGCTAGTTGCTTCAAGCTAGAGTGGAGCGCTCCATGAATGGGCTGGCCTCTAGTAAAATAGATTAAACGCAACAACCAAATTTAGACATCAAAGTAGACCTAATGATCAAACCATCAAACCAAGGCTTCCTTATTCAATGAGAGACGACATAGATAAGAAGTTGTGTCCCTTCCCGAGTTCAAAGAGTGTTTACATCTGATCTCTATTTTTTGCTCAACTAAAGCCCATAATATGTGTTTAGCCTATTATTTTGCTTTGCAACCTTGGTCAACATATTAACATTCTCTATACGGATACAATGCTTTGTGCTGTAAGATTGCTTTGCAAGGGCGGATTTCATAACAAGCTCCTTACACTCCACCCTCCGGGAAGTCAAACTCGCCTTTAGAAAAAATGGAGAAAAATTGGCAATATCTCGGGATAATTTGGGAAAAAATTGGCAATATCTTCGGAAAAATGGGTGAGAAAATTGATGATTTTTTCACAAAAAACCGTCTCTGAAAATCACATGGTTTCTCGGAACATCGACGATTTATCGGTGATGTTTGCAGCATTGGGTGCCATGTGTCTCAAGGATCCAAGACAAGTCAAAAACCATAGAGTGCTCTAAGGAAATGTATAACCAACTCTTCAAGAAGTATGCCAAAGGTCCAATACATGGTTAAACGTCATGCCAACTCATCCAAGCCATCAATATATTGTGAAAAATGGTTGTCCCTCTCACACATGTCAAATGGAGCATCCATATGTGCCTAAAAAACCTCCTACATGTGCATGAAGAATGATTGTGCATCATCAAAGGGGAAGACTAGTCGATCATAGAATATCAACCAACTGTTAGACAATGTGATTTTGCTAGGGCGCTACCTTAGGAAGCCCCAACAATGTATAACTCAGGAAAAATACCTTCAAATAATGTAAAATATTAACATGAAAAGGTTAGTAAGTGCACTTTTCTAAGTAACTCAATCACCTAATTATTTATCCCATTAATCTAAGAATTACCATGGTGTGACCATAATTAACCTTGTATTACATGCTTGACCCCTAAAATAGTGTTCATTTCCTAAGTTTCTGTTGATGTTTCTCCATGGTTCCAACATTGGGCAAACATTTTGCATACATTCTCCTAGAAGGGTCATTTGTATTGACTAATGGCTAGATGAGGATGGCCTTGGCATGGCGCTGATTAGTCATGTGTATTGACTATGTGTATGAGGATTGAAATGCTAGCCTTGATTAGTCATGTGTATCGACTAAGAGTGAAGGAAGGCTAGTGGTCACGTTGCATACTTTATATGGGAGTGATCTATTCTATATTAGAGTGAGTTGGCTTGTCTATTTAATGAGGATTTTATCCCCTTGTGGAATATACAAGTCTATTCTAATGTTGAATTTGACATAGGCTCTAAGAAGTGTCTAGGACCTCTTAGAGTATGGTCAAGTCAACATTAGAGCTCTATGGGTGAATTTGATCTCTGCATTGAAGAAGTCCCATATAGCATTGAAGAAGTCCCAGAAGAAAATGAAGGCAGGCTGGCTTGAAGATAAATAAAAGATGAAGACCAAAACTAGCAAGTTGGCTCTGGTGAAAGTGTACAAGTCGACCCCATTGAGGAAAAGTCAGGTGAATTGAAAAATATAAATAAAGTGCTCGCACACTTCATCTACACACTCACTCATCACAGATCTCTTTCTCTCTTAATGCGCAATTTCAGCCATACATAGCTACACGTCAAAGGAGTAATTTTTGGGGTTCTTATTGTATTGGAAGATCTGCCACCCTTGCTAGGGTTTCTTGTGAAGGAGGGCGAACCTCTCTTGTGCTAGGGTTCATATTCATTATTGGTATTGTACTTGAATTAGATTGATTTCTTCTGAGAAAAATTTGCTGGGTTTTCCCCTATTGGATTTCCTAGGGTAAAAATCTTTGCGTCTCTTGTGCATGGAAATATTTCAATGATCCTTATTTTATTTCCGTTGTAAGTGAATGTTGAAATTTTTAGTGTCTAATTATGCAATGATAAAAGTGGAATGATAATCATTAGGACATAATTACCAAGATTTGAAAATTGTACTGCTAAGTTAAAATTCAACAGTTTCTAAGTAAGGTAAGGGTGATGAAGTGAATGTGGTACTAGGGAGAAGGTGTTCGCGAATTGACCATCATAGAAATGTGACTAAGTACTAGGTCCGCCCTTTAGCTTTCAAGAGCCAGGGGCTAATAATTTTTCTTCCACATGTGTGCCTTAGAAGGGAGAGCTTGGGAGAGCTTTTTCTTGAGTTACCCTTTCCTTGCGCCTTTTTTTGTGATCCCTTTTTATTTTATTTATTTATTTATTATTATTATGTTTTTTAGTCCCTTTGTTTTTTATTTGGCTTTGATAACCTGGGACATAGGGAACTTGGCTCTTTTGTAAAGGGGTATTGCTCACACATATAACATTTATCATTTAGCTACATTTCCCATAGAGTACTTTGACTCAACTTTGGCTTAGGTATTCATACATAGGAATAGTATAGAGACCATTGAACATAACATATGACAAGACAATTACGAATACGGGACATGATGGAAATTGGTGAAAGGGCTAGTAAAATGACATGGCATGAAAAATGGCTTGGTAAATGTTGTAAATGACGTGAAATGAGTGTCACACTTTAATTCCTAGGGATACACTTGACTCACAAGGCTACACACTTATCTAAATGAATCATTATGACCACACCACAATGCATCCTTAGCTATGAAACAACCATCTAAGATTCTTGAGCCATTATAGAGTAACACTATTGACCCCTTGTGGTCATGTCCACACATAAAATAACATTTACCATTAGTCAACTAGGTAGTATATGTCATAACACTCTGAATGTCCCCATCGATTTTTGGCACATAACATGGTGGTTTGAGCAAGTTGAAAGTGTCTCTAGCGAATATACATGAGTAAACCATAGATCTCATTTGTGAAATTGTTGGATGTGATGGAAGATCACATAAGCAATGATCATCAAGTCACCCCTACATGTCATGAGGTAATAGGTCCATAATCTCGTCTTGAAGGGACACCTCATTTTAATTGTATAAATACACAACTCAAGTTCTCATTTGTATCATCTCATCATATTGATTCACTAGCCTATGAGCACGATGTCTTGTGTTTCTCTTGTTCACGGGTTCATATTCTCCTCTTTATGATGTGCTTATGGTTCATGTTGATTTAGGGTATGCTAGTGGTTCCAGTTGATCCTTCTCTCCCTTGTGATCTTAACATGGCATCATAGTGGGTGTGAGCTTCTTCTTCGTTATTCAATTGTTCATTTGAAGCCGATTTGGAGTTGCGGTTAGTAAAAATGGCCCAAGGACTAGTTTTAGATCTTAGAATTAGGGTTTTCAACATTTTTTGGGACAATGCACAATTTCTACCCTCTATTTCACCAACACCCTTTTTTGGTAGTTTTTTGGTCCTTTCAATAGATTCAAGGAGTCTCTTTGCATATTTTTGCCCTTTTTTACGACAGTGCGCTCCGTTTGCTCTGTTCAACCAAAAATTTGTAGTTTTGTTAGGGCAATTCACTCCTTTTGCTCTCTAGCAGAAACATTGTAGTTTTTTTAGGGCAGTGTTGTTTCCATTCATTAGGAGGATTGCTTGGGGGTGACTTTTTGGGATCATAGTTATTTAGGGTTTCAAACCCCTTATTGGCCCCTTTAGTAGGTTCTCTTGAGGTTTTCATAAAGTCTTCTCTTTTTTTGGATTGGATGGACTGCTTCTTTATTACACATATGGATGTGTACTTTGCAAATCACATTGTACTAGGTTCATGTTGAAATATTGTAACTTCAAAGGATATTCTAAATGTATTTTACTAATGTAACCCAAGGGAGATGTTATTATTCCTCCAGCGGGGTGTCACTATTGTATTTGGTCATCATAGAACCATGAGGCAAATCCTCCACTTGTGTTGGGTCTTTAGCACCCTAATAAATAATATGATATACTGTTTTGAGTCTTCCTAGGAGAAGTCGGTCGAGACAGTTTAGTGGGGCTGACTTTGTTGGGGTAAAAGTCAGTTGACTCATTGTGTATAAATAGAGGAGTTGTGGTTCTTATTTGAAGACAAACTCACTCACTTGAGTAGCGCATAAGAGAGAGAGAGAGAGAGAGAGAGAGAGAGAGAACAAAAGGAGGAGAACACTTGTTTTTGGGGTTGTCTTTTATACATCTTATATAGAGGAAGTTTTGTTGGGTTTTCTTCCCCTTGAGGGTTTCCCAGGATAAATGCTGTGTTTATCTTGTGATTGTGTTTCTATCAGTGATTCTGGATGTGTTGCTGCTTTGATTTTGAATTGAACACTATTGAATCTAGTCTAGCATATGAAATCTTAACAGTTCAAAGGATTACTCTTGGTATTGACTACAACTTATTTGGAGATATTCTTCATATTTTAGGGATTTGTACTTTTATATTGGATATTGTAGTTGGTTACACGAGGCCTATTCCTTAACATCCAACAATGATTCAAAGTGACTCTATCAAGTTTGTGGCAGTTTGTTCGCAAAGGGAGACCTCTCCAAGCGCTTTTGATGTGGTGCCCACTCACAACTCTACAAGATCTGTCCCACTCTACTTTATTTATGATTTTACATATGATTTGCAACTTATTTCAGTGGATCAATTTGATTGTGTGGATCTCTATCCTTCGCACTATGATATTTGTCCTTATGGGACACCCTAGGTGTAGCACACTTAAGCTGCCCCTTCTTTGAGACCTCCACTAGAGACCCCCTTTGCCTAGTTGTGGAACCATATCGGTATTGGTATAGTGGTGTTTTGGGGAGGTTGGCCTATGTTCAATATTGAATGTGGAACCATATCTTCAGATGGCCCACGTTCAATATTGTGGGAAGAAAATGCTTTCTGTTACCGACTAGGTTGCATCTAGTCGGACTTTCAAGTGAGCCGACAAAGATGAACAAAGCACTTGCTCAAACTCAGAGCTACATGTTCTACCCCTTCGGGGAAATTGTAATAAATGTATTAGCATGGCAAATTGTTTGTACAGGACTTGGCTTTCGAAGACTTAAATGTCAATCCGATCATTCCAAGGTGTTTTTTCCTATGTTGTATAAGTTTGTGGAACACGTGTACATTGGTTACACGAACACGAGTATCCGATAAGGCTAGAAGTTTCACCCAAATTTGCAGGAAATGTAGGGTTGGGAGCGACGACAATATATATTAATTTTTTAAAATATATTTAAAAAAAATAAAGTTAAAAAAACATAATTGATTAATTCATAGCTTAAACTATTTTATCCTCTTAATCTTCTAGTAGTGTCATATAACTCATTCTTTTTAAATTTGCTCACTCCTCTAGGTCCACATTATACAAATCTCATTGTATGAGTTTGTAAAGGCAGGTTGAATATACGTGTACGAAGCACCAATAGCTTCATAAATCATAAGATTCAATATTTTTCTAATTCCTTTTTCCAACTCCATCTATATTATTTACTCCTAAGAGTGCTTAGTCTTTGGTAACTACCAATTTTTTTAGTAGTTACCATTTTTTTATGGTAACTACTACTTACTTCTAATGTGAATGAACTTGATTGTTTTAAGTTCAACTAACAAACTTTCAAATTTTTTGGTATCTTAAGTTTTATATGGTTTATGATCCTAAATTGCTATATCAGTCAGTATGAATAACATAAGCTAGCTATAATCATTTGAGATATGAATTGAAGTTGTTCAATTTTTTAGTATTGTAAAAGATCCATTTGTATTCACTTAAGTACATTTGCAGCATATATTTTGAGTGTGAATGGATCTTAACATTTAAGAGGTATGGGCCCTCTTTATTTATATAACCTTGAAAATAAAAAAATGGCATTATTGATAAGATTTAATTGAAATTTTTATTATTGGTGATTTCTTGATACAATAAACTTGAATCATTCAATTGATTTTCAACACTTTTCTTATGATTTTGGCCTCCACATGGATGGGAGCTTGTAAAAGTTCCCAATAAAAAGGGTGTGGCAAAAGCAAGCTCCTGAAAAGCTCCCAAGTTCCCAAGTTCCCAAAGAAGCTCCCATAAAAAAGGGGACGTTTCGTACCAGCTCCCAAGCTCCCAGGAGCGGGGAAACGTCGAGTACGGGTTGCCAAAATCTCGGGAGTGGTATCCGTGCAACTATGATTTTTTCCCTTGTCAATTATGCAATGTTGAATAAGCGATGTATAATTTTCTAGTTTTTCACCGCTCCTCCAAAGCTGGAACGATTGTCTTGGTGGGTAGGCCTTAGGAGGTTATTAAAGTTCATGTGTCAATGTATATGAGCGTGTTAGGCATCGGTATTGAGTTGTATGGACATGTGCTAGGTCCCCCTAGAGTTTCGTCTGATTCTGAGAAAAATAAAATTTTCCGTTTTTTAAGCCATTTTTTAATGGTTTAATAAAAAACTTGTAAGTGGCATAAAACTTGATCCGAAGGCAGAATTTGGCGTGGGGATGATCGTTTTAATGCTCATAGCAAATTCTTTACCCCGAGACCCACTTTTCGTACATGCCGGGTGATTAAAAGGTCACTTTTGGTCAATTTTTGCTATCAAAGCATCAAAATGACACTTAGATGCTAAAGGTGCAACATTTTGGCATAAGTCAAAATATTTAAAAAAAGTCAAAAATGATTTTTTAAAGGTTGAGTGATGATTTGGCATGGTGGTCCCCATGTAGGCGAATTCTACTTAGGAAGGAGACGTCACGTTAAAACATGTTTCATTACCATCAAAATTACCCAAAGTTTGATCTCACGTCATCCGTACAAATTGTGGTAGCGTGAGGGAATTAACACATGCGAATTATGGAGGATGATGTGGCTTGGTAGGTGGAGTGAGGTTTCCTACCTTATGGGATGTGGCGCCTCCTTCACGATATCACTCCACTTAAACTCACAATCATCCCACCAATCACTCGGTTCATTCGACTCCGGCTCCCAGTGGTGATTCCCTTTCCCCCTCTCTAAAAATTCTATATAATGAAGGCAATTTTTCGTTATAAAGCATCAGAAGGTGGAACCTCTGCTTGCAGTCAATGTAATATTTTCCTGAGTATTGTTAATAAAAGGCTTTGGAGGCGATTTCGGTGTTGGGATCTGTGAATGTTTGGTTGATGTTGTCTTTGTTATGAATCATTGAGGTAACATATATCAGTTTCTCTCATACTTGCAATTGTTGGGATTACTTGTCTTTATAAGGAAATTTACATTTCGGTAAGAATAGGAATGATTCTTGTTAGGTTGCTTCTTATTGTGAAATATATTAGACTACTTGGTATTATATGATTTCTTGTATGGATCTATAGTGTTGCTTGTCTTTCTTATCATTTCACACAGGTGCTTTTAATCCCCTTTGCAATTGTTGAGTGTTTGTTACTGGAAATCCAAGATGGAGGATTGATGAGCGAATGGGCTCTACATTTGCTTCATATACTTTCGAAATAAGTGAAGCATTATCCCTCGGATCTCACTGAGAAGGTGTTTTTTTCCTTTTTACTTTCTTGCTCAACCTTGGTTCCTCAACCTTTTATCCATGACTCTTTTAAAAAATTTATTTTGGTTCCAAGTTATTTTCTTTGTTTTGTTCTTAGATCTATATTTTAAGTCGTATAAAGAGTAGATCTAAGTTCCTAAAGTCTAGATTTCCAGTGTTCTTTAAATTTCAAATCTAAGATTTTTTAGATTTTTTGGAGATTGTTCAAAGACACTCTTAAAGTGTCTTTAAGAATCTTTTGCATTTGATAGCTTGCTGAGTTTTTGCAGGTATAACAAAATGGAGAAGGAAACTCTGGCCGTTTTGCGAGAAAATGAACCATTAAGAGCTCAACGAAGTTCCCCTTTCACCAAAAAGTCCTTTTTTTTATCAAGTTGTAAGCCTTTGGATTCAAGTCATAAGGACCAAAGTGCACTTCCTCTATTGTTGTAAAAATTTAATAAAGATTTGAGTAGGCTCATCAGAGTCCACTCCTCATCCCCCCTGGGGGGGTCCACGTTGGTGCATTTTTCATGATTTTTTGATTTTTAGCTATTTTAACTTTTATTTCCTGTCTATCCTTTTATTGTTATCAAAGTAAAGGAAATACTTACCCCACTCTCTCCCGAGTATCTCGAAAGGGGTAAAGAGATTCGTGGTAGGATTAATTAGAAAATATTTCCATTTTTTTTTTCTTGTGTTGCTTTCCTTAAATTTATAAAATTTACCTGGCTGTGCTCTCCCGAGTATCCCAAAAGGGGGAAAGAGACTCGCAGCTGTGATTAGTTAGTTAATAAACACCACATTATGTTCTTAAATAAAATTAACAAAGGCTCCTTCCCCATATGCTTTGCACCGCTACAGCTCGTCTGATTAGCTAGTTGTACCAGAAAGGGATACAAGTGACTAGAATAATAGGGAAATCCATATAAGCTCGTCCCTTGAGAAGTCGGGAGGTCACAAAGGGTTGATACCATAGAGTCAGGGGGCTACTCCAAGCAGGTTATGCCTCGCCCCGTTGGACACTTGGTGAAACTGCTTTAGCGTTCATTTCGAAAGAGCCTGCCTTATTGGGCTAAACCAACAAGTTACCCACTCCCTTAATCACTCATTAATAATTTTAAAACTGACCAATGAGACAATTGCAATACTTACACGGCACAACAACACTCCACTTTTACAAGCACTCCATTATTCATCGACATTGGTCTCTGTTATGTTTCATGCTTAGATCAAATTTTGCAAAAATGTCGTAAATGATGTTTACATTGTCATATGCTGTTGATGTAATTTCTTTCTTGCAATAGTCCGTTGTGATCTTTTATCCATTTCATATTTAACTCCTGGAATTAATCTCTTATGTCGTAGATTAAAAACCATAGTTTCTCTTTTGATAGGGACTACCCTCCTTGTCTTTGCTAGGATTTAACCTAGACGGAGGAGTTGCGTATCAGTTGACAACACTTGGCTCGAGCTTGTCCACAAGGTCACACACACTGGTTTGAAGATTTCTGCCACGTGACCCGAGGTGGGAATTAGGTGGTAACACTTTCTTTTCATGGCCTCCTATTTATCTTGAGGGAGGACATTGTGCACAGGGCTGACCCTATGTTGATATGGGTATTCATTTACCCTCCCAATTCTTTATATTGGCTATAGTTGGCCATTTTTTCTAGTCGGTTATTTAGACACCAACTCCCACTTGTATTTAAATCACCTATATTCTATATTTTGGCCATGACCAATCTTTATGGGGAGTTGAGTTTTTATCTTATATTTGAGTTTCCTTTTGAGCTTCGCTATCTTAGGTGTACCTATGTTGGGTATTCATAAATCCACATCCCTATTGTGGTTGAGCATTCTTGGTGGTATTCAATCTCTTTTAGATAGATGGAGTTGGATCTTCTCATTCTCACTTTAGCTACGACAAATCTTATTTGAGGTGGGTATTCCTATCTCATGTCTATTATGGGTTGTTTCTTCTAACACCTCTTTGAATAAACAATTTAGTACCACTCTTCGAGTAGATGCATAGTTTGGAAGGGATATTCTTCTCGTCATTAGATGAGCAGGTCAATGCCAATTGTTTCCAACATATGAGACAATTGGTGGCTACATTCATCATTCCTATACAAGATGTCTCTTCTGACACCTCTTTAGATGGGCAATTTAGTAGACCACTCTCCTAGTAGATGAGCAATGTGGCAAGGATATGTCTTCTTTCCCTCTTCCATTGGATGAGTAGGTCAGTGACAGTGTTTTCTAGCAGTTAGAGCAGATCATGCGTACATTCTCCATTTCTATATAGGCCGTTTTTTCTAGTACTCCATTAGATGAGCAATTTAGTAGTGCCAACTCCTAGTAGGTGTATAATATGGCAAGGATATTTATTTCCCTCGCCCTCCAACTGATAGCAGTTTGTGGCATCATTCTTTCAGTTTGTTGGCTATACTTTTGTATTAAGTTGGGTGATTACAAACCCACTTTGTCTTCATCTAGCTACGGTTCACTTTACATTGAGTTGGGTATCCCCACTTACTTTTCTCTCTTGTATTTATGCCTCTTTTCAGCGCTTCCTTATCAGATGGCCAAGTCAATATTATGTGTTTGCAGATGAAGAGTAGCTCAGTGGTGGCATTTCCTTGGGAATTGAGTAGTTTTATGATGATGGTTGAGTCTTCATATCCCTATCCACACTTGTATTTTTGAGTTGGATAGTCTCATACTTGCTTTCCTTTATATTGTTAGCTACGGCAATATCTCTATTGAGTTGGGTATGCCCACTCCTATACTTTTATCATCCTTCTTCATGTCCCCATCCTAATATTTAGGGGGGGTGTGTTGGAATGATGGTATTCTTCAGAGTCTTCATATACCTATCCACACTTGTATTTTTGAGTTGGATAGTCTCATACTTACTTTCCTTTATATTGTTAGCTACGGCAATATCTCTATTGAGTTGGGTATGCCCACTCCTATACTTTTATCATCCTTCTTCATGTCCCCATCCTAATATTTAGGGGGGGGGGTGTTGGAATGATGGTATTCTTCACATGTGGTCATTTTTGGCTAAGCACACTCTTGGGGTGTGTGCCTTTGTTTTGTGGGCCTATAACTCCCTCTTATAAAGGGATGCCTCCCTGAAAGGACACTTCACTTGAGTTGTGTATCATCTCAAGCTCAAGCTCTCGTTTGTATCATCTCATCATATTGATTCATAGTGATTGATTTTTTAGTCTACGAGTCCCATATCTTGTGTTTCTCTTGTCCATGGTTTCATGTTCTCCTCTCTATGATGTGCTTATGGCATTGGAGCATAACACTCTAGTAGTGGTTATTATCAATGTAAAAGTCATGTTCATATAAGTGGCTAATAAACTGAGAATTAGATATTATTAATTAAAGTAGTTACATTATAACTGTAACACAACTACCAAGCCAATGACATAAAAGGAGATCAAACTCATTATATCAAATGACTTTATTGTAATAAAATAAGATTTTATGTGAGTCTACTTTTATCATATCTCCAATATTTTTTGTGTATTTAAAAGTTTAAAATGGTATTAGAGCAGGAAGCTCTCGAGTGCTAAAAGAAAAAATTAACAGGAAGTGATTGAAATTTCAATGTGATAATGGCTTAGATAAGAGGCTGAAGGAGAAAAATCAATTTATAAGAGTTTCATGTCATATCATTTGTGGAGTTGCTTTGAATGAGAGCCAACATGCATCCAATATATGAAGCCAACTGCTAACTGCCAAAGAAGAAAGTGTTGTTGTGCGAGATTTGAAATATCAATCAAGATTTGAAATATCAATCAAAGCCATCATCCATCGGCATTAGAAAGAGAAAAGCTGCAATTTGGAGTAAAAAGTGATTGATAAATATTTTAAGTTTTTAACTCTAGAAAATCACACAAATACGGCAAGAAGTAGAGGTATTTGTGTGATTTTCTAGAGTTAAAATATCAATCACAATTTTTTTAGTCTTTGAAATTAAAGAGGGTGGACATTGAATGTTTACTTCTCAAAACAATAATTGTTTTCTTCTTGAAAGAAGAGGGGGATTAAACAATTTTTATTATTATATGCACTCTTTATTACCGAACAAAGAAAAAATATTATTCCAAAAAAATGATTATAGATAGTTTTTTTTTCATTTTGAGATTGTTACCAGTTTATTTGAGACTGGATGTGGATGTGGAGCATTTACTTTTTAAGAAAGTGAAAATAGTTGCTAACCCCAATGAATCAAAGGCAATGAATGATGGTGACAAAAACAGATTGTGAATTATTATTCTGAGTTATTGAATTTTCAAAACAGAAAGGAAGAAAAGATACAACTCAACATGGATTGTTGTCTATGTAATTCGGGAATTTAGGAATTTGGGAATTTGAGGAATTCAGGAACTCGGAAATTCAGAGTTATTCGAGCATTTGGGAATTCAAAGACTTAGGAATTTAGAAGATATCGGAATTTTACTCAGTGATGAGACAGCATGATGGAGGACCTGCAAGATTCTAGATATGTATAGAAGAGAAGCTACTTAAAGAATAATTTTTCATTTATGTTTTTGTTTTAATTCATGATATTATTGTGTTAAGAGGGGTGTTGGAGTATGATGCTCTAGTAGTGGTTATAATTAAGTAAAAGTCATGTTCTTATAAGTGACTAATAAATCGAGAATTGGATATTATTAAATAAAGTAGTTACATTATAACGGTAGCACAACTACCAAGCCAATGACATAAAAGGAGATCAAACTCATTATATCAAATGACTTCATTGTGATAAAATAATATTTTACATGAGTCCACTTTTATCGTGTCTCCAATCTTTTTTGCGTTTAGAAGTTTAACAGATGGTTCCTGCCGATTTAGGGTTTGTTGATGGTTCCATTTGATTCTTCTCTCTTTTGATTTCAACGAGGACTCTTTTACTGCCCTGCAGCCCCTGTTAAAAGCACTAGAGAAACATTTCCATCTTCCTTTACCCTAGACTAGAAGGAAAGAGACAGGAAGAGTAAAATTAGACATGAATGACAGCCAGGATTCTACCCATGATGGTGATTTGACTTGCAAGATGGATGTCTTGAGCAGTGCAGCATTTAGGCTTGCTTGCTATCTTTAGGTAAAATCTGGTCTCAGAGAATATTTACAGCAACAGTTCCAAAGGAATTTCTAAACAGTGTATGAATATGGCTTGGCTATATGAGTTTCCATTTCATATGAAGCCAAGCAGGGAAGTCTTCTTGCCCTAAGATGAATAGCCTGTGTCTTCCTCACTCATGGCTGTTCCGGCAGTTTAAGCAAAATTGTCAAGGAAATTTTTAACATGTTTTTCTAAAGCTGCTGATCCTGTTCTGTTCTGTGTATGCTCCAAATGACCCTGGTAGCAGTTGACTTGAAAATTTTACTGTCTACAAAATATTGGAGAGATGCATGTTGCTTTTAAATGAGATGTAATTTAAATTTTTAATAGTACTGTGCATTTATAGTGGAAATATTACAATCCTGGAAGTTATACCTAAAAAACACAGTAAATGCACTGTTCTAAACCTGTTTTATGTGTTCCCACAAATACAAGTTAGAGTGCCTTCACATTTATTTCCTGTGTCATCTTATTTGTCTCTTTCTACTTTAATAATTTTATCTGGCAATTGCAGAGAAGCTATCAGATGGTTTGCAGGGAGCATATCTTCAAAGTTCAGAAGAAGATTTACAGGAGAATGTGGTGTCTAAATGGCTATATCCCGGCAAAGAAGAGCTTCCTGATGATAAAGAAATGAGCATTTTTGATCATTTAGAAGAGTTGCGGGAGAGGATATTTGTGTCAGTGTTAGCTGTTGGAGTGGCTATCTTAGCATGTTTTGCATTTTCTAAAGATTTAATATTCTTTCTAGAAGCCCCTGTGAGTTCACAAGGTGTGCGCTTTCTGCAACTGTCGCCTGGAGAATTCTTTTTTACTACAATAAAGGTATGACTTGGAGTAACTTGAAGGTAACTTCTGAAGTTATTCAATTTAGATTGTCTGGACATATTGTGTCTTGTTCTATGGTGCTCTAGTGCCTCAACTGAGAATGCAATTTTAATTATAGTATCCAGTACTCTGCAATGAGTAATTGTTGTCTCAATTTATGGCAACATATATTGGAATATTCTTTTGTTTTGGAGTGGTTTATGAGTACTCTTGTTCATTGTGGTGACAAATAGGACAATGCAATTGGTGATTTAAAGATGTCAGTAAATGTGATCACTTTCTCTCAGTCAAATCTTTGTTTAATGTAGAACAAGTGCTAGGTTGTTTGGCTGTGCCCATTCTATTAGCAAATTGTTTGATCTCCAGCCATTGGATGAAATAGAATAGCAGCAGCAACAGTAAGAAGAGAATCTATTTTTCGTGGGACATGTTAATTTGAGGACTTTTTGTGGTTGTGTATACACGATTTTGAATTCCATGTTTAGGGTGAGATAAGATAAGATATAATCATTTTATTAATTTCCAATAGGTGACTACAAAGCTGGTCAATGGGACTTGAAATTATGACAAACACAAATAAACAATTGGAGTGAGAAAGCAACACCTGTCACTACTCTACTAAACGGACGGAGAGATAGAACTAGTCAATAGAAAGACAGGACCTAGTAGTACAGATACAAAACCAATAACAAAACCAATAACAAAACCATGTAAGGATACAATGCTGCTGTCAAGGCGTGTTGGACCCAGAAGCAGAGTGAGAAGAGAGAGGATGATTCTTGATCTGAGTCATCGATCACCTTGAGGGGACCTCTTATCACTGAAAATGAACTTCTCATAAGTTCATCTTGATTGATTCAGCATCAACAGATCATGAGTGCTATAACTCAGACTTACCACATGGGCATGGGTCTTCATTTTCAGAGTTGATTGAAAATGTTTCTTGCAAGTTATCTTCAGAGCAGTTGTCTTCAGAGAGCAGATTACGCTCATACCAGTGCAGAGCTCGACAAATTTCGTTAGTGCAACAGTTTCCCCATGCTTGCTTATGGCATGCAGTGTTTGGTGCTTGCATAAGCTGGTGAGGATCTTAAAAGGTTAATTTCAGAGTCCCAAGATTTGCTATCTCAGGAATTTTCTATTTTTATGGAGAACTCAAGAGCTGATTTTCTCCAAATAAACTTGCATGCAAAATTTAGAAATTCTACTGCTAGAAGCAATATATCAAGAGCTGAGATTAAAGCAACTTATTAAGTAAAACAAACTGAACTTTGGGATGAGATTACATCAACTTTGTCATGCATAGTTCACCACTTGAAAAAGGAATCCACACTTAGATATTAAACACTTATATTTTGAATCTACTGCTGCAATATTCCGCAAGTATACTGACACAAAAGAAAATAGACACAAGTGTAGGAAGATTACTTTATTCTCCAAGTTCTAGCAAAAAATACAATGGGAGGAGTGTCTCTTATAGGAAGAGAGACTAACTAACTTCTCAAATAATAAAATATCTTCATGACATAGTCAAAATACCAAAATCCTAATTGTTTTGACCATATGAGGGGGGCACAACACTAGAATGAGTGAGGACTACTACATGAGAATAAATACAACTCCAAGAAGTGGAGCATGCTAGAGGATGCAGTCAAAATCATGAAGGCTAGGTCCAAAACCCTAGGGTTTTGACCAATCAACCACTACATAGATGTAACAACCTCATCCAAATAAATGAATAAATGTGCCAAGTGGACATAAAAAGGAGTGCTCCAATATATATGGTCAAATGAGTAGGTGTAAGGCCAAAACCCTAGGGTTTGACTAATCAAACACTCAATAAGGCTAGTTCCATCATCAAAATCAAGTGCAAGTGATGAGTGCTCCAAGATAAGATGGCACATGTGGCAAGAATAGATCTTCCAAGGTGCATTGTACCACATAGACAAGTCAAATTGTGAATAATGCCACCTCAAATGATGGAGCACTCCAATGGATGAAGATGCCAAGTGTCTGTAAGGTTCATGACAAGTCAAAAACCCTAGAACAATCCTCTAGAAAGGTACAACAAACTCCTCAATAGTTGTGCCATGTGTGGAATGTCCCATCAAGAGTGAAGAAGCATGGTCCAAGTGTGCAACTAACTCCTCAAGTGGTCAAAGCTCATGCCAACTCATCCATATACTGTGAAAAGGGTTAACCCTCTCACACATGCCAACATGATGAACAAAGGTGTGCCTCAAGCCTCCCATGTGTGCATGAGGATCGGGGGCACATCTTCTAGGAGGGGACATCAAGTCAACTATAGACTCTAGAGAATTAACTAAGTGTTAGACAAAATAATATATGACTTAGATAAATACCTTCTAATATGTAAAACATTAACATAAAAGGTTGTCAAGTGCACTTTTCTAATTAACTCACTAACTTTTGATTAATTATCCCAATAACCTTGGAATTACCATGGTGTGACAATAATTGATCTAGATTTTAATGTCACACCCCAAAGACTAAGTGCATTCCCTAAGTTTCTAAGTAAGATGAGGGTGATGAAATCAATGTGATGTTAAGAAAAGGGTGTTGTGAATTAACTATCATTAAATCAAGATGTCATCAAAGAAAACAAGCACAAAATCATGAAGATATGGCCATAAATTTTTATTCACGAGGTTCTAAAAGGTAGAGGGGGCATTGCAAAATTCAAAAGGGATCACAAAAACTCATGATGGCCTTCATGTGTGCAAAAAGCTGTCTTTGGATTATTGGAATCTTTCATCTTGATTTGGTGGTATTTGGAATGAAGGTTGAGTTTGATGAAAAATTTGGCACCATGGTGCTCATAAAAAAGAACATCAATGATTGGGATGGGGAATTTGTCTTTGATGGTCAACTTATTGAGGAGATGAAAATTCTGATACATATGCTAATTTCTTTCCTTCTTTAACCATGATCATTGAGGATGAATACGAGCTAGTGCTAGGATGCATGACTCCCAACTCCAATAGCTCTTGAATGATCTTTTCAATTTCATTCTTTTGGGCAAATGGGTGCCTACACATGCATACATTTGGGGGTTGATGGCTTAGAATCAAGGTTATGCCATAATCATGCTTGCCTTTGGATGGGGGTAAACTCTTTGGTGTTGTTATCACCCGCCTTGTAGTTGCCTGCGTGAGGTGGATCCAGAATGGATGGTAGAGGGGCAAGCAACTAAGGGGTGGAACCACGACTGCCTAGACTCCCAAATGGATGGTTGCCACGCCAATCAAGGCAACCTTCACTTTAGGTTATCCTAGTCCAGGACAATAATGGGGGAGACCCGGATTTGCTCCCGACAGGAGAGATCGGACCTAGACACCAGAAGAAGATCATATGGGGCTTCAGGGTACTTAAGGTGCAAGGTGAATGGAAACCCTAGCTCTAGGGTTTAGGTACTAGCAACTGGTGGAGGTGACCGCTGTCTTGGGAAACGTAACTGTGACAGGGTAAACAAGGACAGAGTTGGGACTATCTAGTACCTAGAAATCAGACTCAATGAAAGGTTTTTGAGCTATCAGTGAATGCTGGTAAAAGGGCAAAGGCTAAGAGCCTAAGGACATCGCTAGCTAGGAGATCAGTGCTTTGCGTGCATTGGGCAATGGAGTCAGCAGTAAACCAACGTTTCAGAGAACCTACCTAGGAGACACCTTGATCTATGAACCCAGAAAGTAGTTGGTCCGGAAAAGCTAAGGTACAGGAAACCCAGCTCAATGGATGGCTGGCGCTAGGGCTTAGGAGGACAGAGCTGCAGTTCTAGGATCACCAGGAGGCTAATGGCTCAGCGTTGAGGAAGCAAAGAAGTCAGGGAAACCTGATCTACAAGCCCAAATCAGGAAAACAGCAGAAAAATCAGATCTAGAAAAGTCAAAATTTGATGATGGGGCTAGGAGGTTGAAAACTGATTTTTCAGATCTAGGGCAAACCAAGAGGAACTAGCACAACATTGGGGGTGTTCTGGAATGCTTGGGCCTTGATCTATCAGCCTATCTTGTTAAATTTCAGAAAAACCTACTTCCTGAAAAATCCAGTTTTCAGTGAGGGCGCTAGGGCAGTTTCAGTCAATTTTTCAGATCTAGGCCAAATGGTCAAGCAGTTGCACAGCGTTGGGGTTGATTTAGGCTATGTGGGACTTGATCTATTCGTCTGTGAAGTCAGAATTCAGAAAAACTCAAAACTCTAGCAAGTCATTTTTTCAGTGGGGGGTTATGCAGTTTTTTGCTTAAAAATCAGATCTAGGTCAAACTGTGAGGAATTTGACCAGCGTTTCAGTTGATTTGATGAAGGGGAGGCCCGATCTATGAAACCCAGAAATGGTTTGGCAAAAGATCGGACGGTTCCCTGATTTATTAATTTTTTAGGTTTTTAGTGTTTTAGGAGTTTTCAGAAAAAAAGTTGAATTTCAGCAAGGTACAATGGAATAAGATCTGAAAAGAAGAACTCACCTGTTGGATCTTACCTGGAAAAGCTTGTAGAAGTCTGTAACAGTGACGATCTTTGCTATCCCGATCAATTCTGGAAGATCCTCGTGATTTCTATGTCATATGCAAGATTCAAACCATCAAAGCGTCCCCTATCCTGCATGAGTAAACGTCAACCATATCAGATTTGCACATACAAAATAAAGAAACTGAATGCTACAAGATAGTAAAATGAAGTAATCATAGATCACATTGAAACTAATGAAAACCCCTTGATCCAAGACGAAGAGAATCGAGCAAGTTGAGGTCCCCCTACAAAAACGCTCCAGCCAAAACGCCCTCTGGTAGACAAAACATGATAGCCACGAAAAAGATAGATCTCACGAGAATTTCCACAATGCTAGGAAGCTGAAGACAAACTAATCACCATTTGAGCACATCAGATGCAAAGCAGATCCAGAAAAATTTCCACAGAAAAAGTCTTTCTATTATTCAGATCCAAGAGCCAAAGACCCTTTACAAATGAGAAGCTCTCTCCTTTAAATAGAAATGAGAGAACCTTAATCATAACCAAATCCTAACCACTTTCAAAACGAGTGGTTAAGATTAAAAGATGAAATGTTCTAATCAATGGTTGAGATGAGCTCAACATACAATACATAGATCAATATAACCATAATTTATCAAAGTGCACTAACCCACCCAAAAAAGGTAACCCACTCAACAAGAAATAAATGAAAGCACATGGTGGGTCCAAGGAGTGTTTGACTAACTCCCTTTGGGTGTCCCCATGGCACAATAAATAATATAACAACGTAATTCTTTGACTTTTGTGCCTCCTTGAGGAAATCGTGAGCCTCCAAAAAGAGCTCCAGAAAATAATAAAAAATGCCAAAAAAATAGGTGTGGGCCCAATCAGGAGCTGCAACTGCTGGAGAAAGTGTGGAGGACATCACTCTCATCATCATGACTCATCCCATGTCATTTCCTTGCCTTAGTAGCCCAAATCGATTTCTTCAATAGTCATTTAATCATTTTTTAATTTGCCTCGGGAAACGTGAACCTGCCAAAACAGCCTCCTAGGGTGCCTGCATTGCCAAACTGAGGCCACTAGGCTTTCTGGAATGGGGGTACTATGGTACAAACAAGTGGCTGCACACCCCTATGCCCCTACAACGCCCTAGGAGATCCAACTGAAACATCTCCCTGCTCAAACATATCAATCTGTGAAGAAAAACTTCATCAGAAAGGCAGAATGAGCCTGATCACATTTGTAAGTGCCCGGAACTGGAAATAAACTGTCTCATTGGACTCAAAGAGTCCAAATCCATCTAAGGTATATACTCATACCCCTCATAGGTCTCTATCTGACCATCAACATCAAATAAATAATATAACCATCTATACATGATCAGATACCCATAATAACTCAGAATACATCCATCTGTTGCAAGTGTTAAAAGGTTAAGCCATGCTCTACAACTCATTCAAGTAACAATCACAACAAGTTGCATTCATTTCACTGGCGGTACATCAACAAATACATATATAAGGCTTTATTTATTATTACTTAGACTTAGACTTTCAAGACTATACTCACTTCATAGCTGCAGCCAATTTGCTAGTGAAGGGTGAAGGGTGGAAATGACAAGGCTAAGGCAAAGGATGACTTCCTACTCAACATCATGACACTTTGGACAAGGAAAGGGAAAACTCACTATAACCAATGCTGGACAAACAACAACACAAGGAATGGCAGTGCCTCATAGATGGGTGAGTTGTTTAGAGAGTGCTTATTCAACTTAGGCATCATGTCTACATCAAACTTGATCCAAGTTCATTAGGATCACATTTTATTCCATGGCCTTTTGGCCTATATGACCCTTTTGGGACTTCGCTAGTGCTTAAAAGCACAGCTAATCGTAGCTTTCATCCGGGACATATTTATTTTTAACAAGGTCAGCAATTTTTTGGATATACCACATTTTAATACATTGCTTTTTTGGACCTTTTCTTATACTCTTAAAGGAGTATTTTAGCATTTCATTTCTCTTGCCCTTTTTACATATGTTAAGAAACACGGTTTTACAATTTTCATTTTCCATGGGCGCATATTCAATATTTCAATACAAGTAGTACATGAGCTTTCAGTTTTAGACAACAACATTTCAAGTGACTAGGGGGAAATCTGCACAGTGCCAAACATCGGGACAACCGACCAGAATGATTTAAGCATACTATCCAACTTACCAAATGCAAGTTTTGTCACCAACTCAGAGCCGAGACACAATAAAAACAGGGAGGCTTGTCCAACAAAGGTTCTAGCGGGAAAAAGGTCCTCCATGCCATAAGTCAAGAAGTCAGTCGGGTTGAAAATTAAACTGGAAGGTAATGGATGGGTGAAGACAATGAAATGATGGAGCCAACACTAGCAAGCCAAAACAATGGTGGGAATGACTACCTCTATTCTCCCTAAGGAGGGTAAAACCAATGAGTATAGATCAAGAACTTCCAAGTATAAGTAGGGACATCAATACATAGTACAAGATACAACCAAGTCCATATAATTATGACCGCCAGATCATGATACCACAAGTCAATACATGTCACAAAAATCAGTATAAGAGCAATAATAACCATCACACAATACAAAATGCTGAGTCATAATCATGCAATATAATCCATTTGAGACACCATCTGTCCAATGAGAAAGAACTGATATAAAACTGGGCATCAATGACTGCTTTGAAATAACATAAATGGCTACATCGGTCCTCAAATCTGAGTGTCCTGAGACTTAGTCCGGACATGGGAGAGTACAATAGTCCACTAATACAAAAATGATCCATATAAACTGCTCATCTCAGCATCTCATATGTAAGAGATCTGGCTGAAAAATGTACTGTGTTTGAAAAATAGAATATGGTAGCCTGGGTACTATATATGTGATAACATCTGGCTCCAGCTGGGACAAGGGCTCTATTGAAAAGAGCGCTTGAGAACCTCAGAATCTCTGGTCTTCGCAGTCTGCTTCTCGCATCCTCGATCAACCCATCTAGCTCTGCAACCGCTACCAAAAATGTACCTGACTACCTGCAACATGTCCAGAGCTATACCAAACTCACAGACCGGTCGTCAGAACAATATGTGGATAATACATAAAATACTGAAAATAAAGATGAATGAAACTGAAAAGGAGAAAATAAATCTAATTTATAACCACAACTTTCAATAAAAGTTTGATTCTTTATTTTGCAGGATAACAAAATTATGCTAAGAACTTCAAAGGTGAGCTTCAGACAACAAAGCAAAGTTCTACACTACTGCTGGAAAGGCTTATTTAATCCTACCTACCCTACTTTAACCAGTTTAGACAAGTGTTAGGTAAAATCATAAACCCAATGCAACCACTTGCTGAACGAACCTATTGAGCTTTCTTTACAGTTAATGATACAACAAATCAAAGATGGCTTGTGAGCAATGTGAATGAAAATTGAAGTCATTATAACTTGTTGTTTGAAAATTAAAGAAAGACATGGATGAAAATAAATGAAATCATGGCAGGGATGAGATTGATTGTTGCAAACTTCTTCTACCCATAGATCGATAGGATCATAAAATTTATGCAAGTTTAAATTTGATGAAAAAGAATACGATACATGATTCATCCCCCCTAGGCCATCATTTCTTCCCTCCTCTTTCTGGTTAGCACACTCAATCATTACTCATATCATGATCAATGGTGAAACAAAATATGGACAAATTGGAAATCTTTAAACCAAAATTTAAGATTAACCCCATTTGTTGTTTATAAAATGAGAAAATATGGAATTGGTCTTTATAGAGCTTTTCATTCACCCAATCAAAGAAATTAGAAAAGTTGAAAACATTATGCACCAAGGATGAAAGGATATAAAATGCTTTACCATTGACCAGTTGGCACTTTCTAGAATCTGTACTGCATGATACCAAAGAGAAGGACATCAAGAGATGGGATGGGAGGGTGGATTGACAAATTAAGCCTTGATTTGTATTACCTAAAGATGTTAACACCAATCTTGCATGTGATATGGGACATTTTCTAGAGAAATTGGCAAGATTGAAACTAATCTCCCAAGAACTAGACTCACTATGATTAATCTCCTCTACCAAATTACCTTGATCAAAAGTATGCCGGGGAATAGCAGCAGCATTACAAGAATCATTCCTTGGAGGCTCTTGATGATTATTCGGACACAAATTCCAGTTCGACAGACGTGACAAAGAAGATTCTAGGTCAAGCTTGCTCACTAGTATATCATCATGTGGTTGTTCTTCTTGAGATTGTTCATTACATTCAACTGAGGATAAATGATCATCATCATTCATTTGACAAGGAAAAACATCACCATGTTCATTTCTATCCTCACAAACTTGGTCTTCAACTACAATATGACCACATGATTGCTCTTCAACGGAAGTTTTATTAATTTCAACATTTTCTTCTTCTGCAGTGATATGATCAAGGTCTGAATCCAGATTCGGATAGGTTGGATACTGACTCAAAAACATCATCTATTAGGCAATGACTATGGAGCTCCTCTTCTAAAGGCTCTTTAATGGACTCACAAATGGAAGGCTCCACTATGGATGCTTCTTGATGGTGATCAGGTTCCCTTCCACGGATCAAATCCAGGATTTGCTCTGTGACTGCTTCAGGTAATAATAACAAAGTATCTTGTCTGATTTGATTGATATCCTTCTTAATTTCAGCATGAGGTTTTGAAACATTATTCTCGAAGTACTCTGTAACATTCTTATGGATTGCAAGCACGCTCATAATTTGGAACATATCAGGAGAGGAATGGTCTAATTGAGAAAGCACTTCGCCAATATATTGATTATAATCATTGCTAGATTCACACTCCAAAGAATCATCAGTGTTCCTACTCCAACTATTAATTAACAATTCTGTGAACATGTCATACCCAGTGATGGATCCTGGTGCTAAATGATCAAACCATAGCTGAACATCCCCTTGCAAGGATTCTCCTAAGGCTCGCATACAAACATCTTCATTGTCTGCACCTCTAGATTCCATGTAATCCCAGAGAATGTCCAAATGACTTTCAATTGATATATCATTATTTCCACTAAACTGAGGCGACCCACTAGTGTAATCGTTTGGCATAGGATGAGGTGCTCCCGGTATTTCAGAAAAGTCAAAAGGATACCGTTTGTCTTGTTTTTTAATAGCTCTGGTTACTTGGCTATAAGGCTTTGACTGGGACTGACTTCTAGGTTCATGTCGACTTACAGGTCCACTCGGGATGTTTGGGAAATCTCTATTGCATGGGTAAGGAAGTTGGCAGGTATCATAAAGATCGTGATGACTAGATTCATATCCATAGTCATGCTCGAGATCATCCTCATACTCGTAGTTTGACCTCCATCTATCCCTTTCGTTTATTTGTCTGTTAGTTTCAATCATGTTCTTGGTTACTTCCTTCAAGTGCTTCAAAAATACATTCGAATTCATTATGATTTATGGTATGCTCTAAGAACTTAAGATTAATATGTTGGGTACGATCCTCAGTGGAGTCGCTAGGTGAACCACACAAGTAATTCACCGAAAAAGATATGTCGTAGGGAAAGGTGAGGTATGTTGAACCAAGGTAGGCCTCTACCTCCCCGTCAACGGCGCCAAAATGTTGGCAAAGAGAACGGGAGTATGGCTTGAGGAAAAAATGTCGAACCAGGGTAGGCCTCTACCCCCCTGGCAACGACGCCAAAATGTTATCACCTGCCTTGTAGTTGCCTGCGTGAGGTGGATCCAGAATGGATGGTAGAGGGGCAAGCAACTAAGGGGTGGAACCACGACTGCCTAGACTCCCAAATGGATGGTTGTCACGCTAATCAAGGCAGCCTTCACTTTAGGTTATCCTAGTCCAGGACAACAATGGGGGAGACCCGGATCAGCTCCCGACAGGAGAGATCAGACCTAGACACCAGAAGAAGATCAGATGGGGCTTCGGGGTACTTAAGGTGCAAGGTGAATGGAAACCCTAGCTCTAGGGTTTATGTACTAGCAACTGGTGGAGGTGACCGCTGTCTTGGGAAACGTAACTGTGACAGGGTAAACAAGGACAGAGTTGGGACTATCTAGTACCTAGAAATCATACTCAATGAAAGGTGTTTAAGCTATCAGTCAATGTTGGTAAAAGGGCAAAGGCTAAGAGCCTAAGGGCAACGCTAGCTAGGAGATCAGTGCTTTGCATGCATTGGGCAATGGAGTCAGCAGTAAACCAACGTTTTAGAGAACCCACCTGGGAGACACCTTGATCTACGAACCCAGAAAGTAGTTGGTCCAGAAAAGCTAAGGTACAGGAAACCCAGCTCAATGGATGGCTGGCGCTAGGGCTTAGGAGGACAGATCTGCAGTTCTAGGGTCACCAGGAGGCTAATGTCTCAGCGTTGAGGAAGCAAAGAAGTCAGGGAGACCTGATCTATAAGCCCAAATCAGGAAAACAACAGAAAAATCAGATCTAGAAAAGTCAAAATCTGATGATGGGGTTAGGCGGCTGAAAACAGATTTTTCAGATCTAGGGCAAACCAGGAGGAACTAGCACAACGTGGGGGGTGTTTTGGAATGCTTGGGCCCTGATCTATCAGCCTATCTTGTCAGATTTCAGAAAAACCTACTTCTGGAAAAATCCAGTTTTCAGTGAGGGCACTAGGGCAGTTTCAGTCAATTTTTCAGATCTAGGCCAAATGGTCAAGCAGTTGCACAGCGTTGGGGTTGATTTAGGCCGTGTGGGACCTGATCTATTCGTCTGTGAAGTCAGAATTCAGAAAAAACTCAAAACCCTAGCAAGTCATTTTTTCAGTGGGGGGTTATGCAGGTTTTTGCTTAAAAATAAGATCTAGGTCAAACTGTGAGGAATTTGACCAGCGTTTCAGTTGATTTGATGAAGGGGAGGCCCGATCTATGAAACCCAGAAATGGTTTGGCAAAAGATCGGACGGTTCCCTGATTTATTAATTTTTTAGGTTTTTAGTGTTTTAAGAGTTTTCAGAAAAAAAGTTGAATTTCAGCAAGGTACAATGGAATAAGATCTGAAAATAAGAACTTACCTGTTGGATCTTACCTGGAAAAGCTTGTAGAAGTCTGTAACAGTGACGATCTTTGCTATCCCGATCAATTCTGGAAGATCCCCGTGATTTCTATGTCATATGCAAGCTTCAAACCATCAAAGCGTCCCCTATCCTGCATGAGCAAACATCAACCATATCAGATTTGCACATACAAAATAAAGAAACTGAATGCTACAAGACAGTAAAATGAAGTAATCATAGATCACAATGAAACTAATGAAAACCCCCTGATCCAAGACGAAGAGAACCGAGTGAGTTGAGATCCCCCTACAAAAACGCTCCAGCCAAAACACTCTACTGTAGACAAAACATGATAGCCACAAAAAAGATAGATCTCACGAGAATTTCCACAATGCTAGGAAGCTGAAGACAAGCTAATCACCATTTGAGCACATCAGATGCAAAGTAGATCTAGAAAAATTTCCACAGAAAAGGTCTTTCTATTATTCAGATCCAAGAGCCAAAGACCCTTTACAAATGAGAAGCTCTCTTCTTTAAATAGAAATGAGAGAACCTTAATCATAACCAAATCCTAACCACTTTCAAAACGAGTGGCTAAGATTAAAGGATGAAATGTTCTAATCAATGGTTGAGATGAGCTGAACATACAATACATGGATCAATATAACCATAATTTATCAAAGTGGACCAACCCACCCAAAAAAGGTAACCCACTCAACAAGAAATAAATGAAAGCACATGGTGGGTCAAAGGAGTGTTTGACTAACTCCCTTTGGGTGTCCCCATGGCACAATAAATAATATAACAATTTAATTCTTTGCCTTTTGTGCCTCCTTGAGGAAATTGCGAGCCTCCAAAAAGAGCTCCAGAAAATAATAAAAAATGCCCAAAAAAATAGGCGTGGGCCCAATTAGGAGCTGCAACTACTGGAGAAGGTGTGGAGGACATCACTCTCATCTTCATGACTCATCCCATGTCATTTCCTTGCCTCAGTAGCCCAAATCGATTTCTTCAATAGCCATTTAATCATTTTTTAATCTGCCTCGGGAAACGTGAACCCGCCAAAACAACCTCCTAGGGTGCCTGCGTTGCCAAATTGAGCCCACCAGGCTCTCTGGGATGGGGGTACTATGGTACAAACAAGTGGCTGCACACCCCTATGCCCCTACACCACCCTACGAGATCCAACTGAAACATCTCCCTACTCAAACATATCAATCTGTGAAGAAAAGCTTCATCAGAAAGGCAGAATGAGCCTGATCACATCTGTAAGTACCCAGAACTGGAAATAAACTGTCTCATTAGACTCAAAGAGTCCAAATCCATCTAAGGTGTATACTCATACCCCTCATAGGTCTCTATCTGACCATCAATCACATCAAATAAACAATATAACCATCTATAATTGATCAGATACCCATAATAACTCAGAATACATCCATATGCTGTAAGTGTTAAAAAGTTAAGCCATGCTCTACAACTCATTCAAGTAACAATCACAACAAGTAGCATTCATTTCACTGGCGGTACATCAACAAATACATATATAAGGCTTTATTTATTATTACTTAGACTTAGACTTTCAAGACTATACTCACTTCATAGCTGCAGCCAATTTGCTAGTGAAGGGTGAAGGGTGGAAATGACAAGGCTAAGGCAAAGGATGAATTCCTACTCAACATCATGACATTTTGGACAAGGAAAGGGAAAACTCACTAGAACCAATGCTGGACAAACAACAACACAAGGAATGGCGGTGCCTCACAGATGGGTGAGTTGTTTAGAGAGTGCTTATTCAACTTAGGCATCATGTCTACATCAAACTTGATCCAAGTTCATTAGGATCACATTTTATTCCATGGCCTTTTGGCCTATATGACCCTTTTGGGACTTCACCAGTGCTTAAAAGCACAGCTAATCACAACTTTCATCCGAAACATATTTATTTTTAATAAGGTCAACAGTTTTTTGGATATAGCACATTTTAATACATTGCTTTTTTGGACCTTTTCTTATACTCTTAAAGGAGTATTTTAGCATTTCATTGCTCTTGTTCTTTTTACATATGTTAAGAAACACAGTTTTACAATTTTCATTTTCCATGGGCGCATATTCAATATTTCAATACAAGTAGTACATGAGCTTTCAGTTTTAGCCAACAACATCTCAAATGACTAGGGGGAAATCTGCACAGTGCCAAACATCGAGACAACCAACCAGAATGATTTAGGCATACTATCCAACTTACCAAAGGCAAGTTTTGTCACCAACTCAGAGCCAAGACACAATAAAAACAGGGAGACTTGTCCAACAAAGGTTCTAGCGGGAAAAAGGTCCTCCATGGCATAAGTCAAGAAGTCAGTCGGGTTGAAAATTAAACTGGAACGTAATGGATGGGTGAAGACAATGAAATGATGGAGCCAGCACTAGCAAGCCAAAACAATGGTGGGAATGACTACCTCTATTCTCCCTAAGGAGGGTAAAACCAATGAGTATAGATCAAGAACTTCCAAGTATAAGTAGGGACATCAATACATAGTACAAGATACAACCAAGTCCATATAATTATGACCGCCAGATCATGATACCACAAGTCAATACATGTCACAAAAATCAGTATAAGAGCAATAATAACCATCGCACAATAAAAAATGCTGAGTCATAATCATGCAATATAATCCATCTGAGACACCATCTGTCCAATGAGAAAGAACTGATATAAAATTGGGCATCAATGACTGCTCTGAAATAACATAAATGGTTGCATCGGTCCTCAAATCTGAGTGTCCTGAGACTCAGTCCGGACATGGGAGAGTACAATAGTCCACTAATACAAAAATGATCCATATAAACTGCTCATCTCAGCATCTCATATGTAAGAGATCTGGCTGAAAAATGTACCGTGTCTGAAAAATAGAATACGGTAGCCTGGGTACTATATATGTGATAACAGGTGTCTCAAAGACATGCTGATGTTTTTCCAAAACCCTTTGCAAGTCATGATGGATCTCTGTTGCAGTGTTGTCTAGAGCCTATATGGCATGGAAGTGAGCAATAAATCTCGAGTGGCCTTTCTTCAATAATTTTCCATTTGATGAGAACTTATGATTTTAGGGGAACCTGCATGGAGCCCTTTGAGTGTGTAAGTATGAAATTTTTGAGTAAAACTCTAGTATAAATCTTTGAAGTCCATGGTAACTGGCCCCAATGTGCGTAGCCACTTTGTCCCTAAAGCTGTATCACAACCATCCATATCTATGACCAACATATGAGTTTCGAGATGATAGTTACCCAATTGGAGTCTCACAGTTTCATAGTGCCCCCCACATTTCATCATTTTTCCCCTCCGTTATCATAGTTTGAAAGTTGGGCACCGGGTGGTCATAACAATGAATTTCTTTAGTCACTTGTCAGTGAATAAAGTTATGGGTGCTGTTGTTGTCAACCAAGACTACCACTTTTGTCATGCTTGATAACCTAGAAGTTTCAAGGTTTGTGGTGCTAAAATACTAGATAAAGCATGAAGAGAGGAGTGGTTCTTCTTCATGGATTTTGAGTCCCAATTCTTCTTGCATGGGAGGACTTTGGTCAACACCATTGAACTTAGGGGTGTCTTCTAGAATGATGTCTTTGGAATGGGTAGGACTGGTCACATCAATTTGAAATAACTTTTGTTCTTTACATTTATGACCAAGATCATACTTTTCATCACACTTACAACAGATTTTGCATCTTTGTTGGTCTTCCATTTCTATTGAAAATAATCATTGTACTTTCAAGGGAGGGGAAGGGATTGTGCTTAAGGAATTGACATGTGTAGGGCGTGAGCAGGGAATGAAAGAGGCTTTGTTGGTTTGTGCATTAATCATTGTCTCTGCTTCTAGAGCCCTCTAAGATGTCTCCAACTTGTTAGCAAGGTGTTGGATTTTGACTTGTGCTCTAATCACCTCCTTGAGGCTGCAAATGAAACAATCTTTACAGAAAGAATCTACTAGTTTCGATTCCAACATTATATAGGTGTTGTGTTTGCATTCCCACATTGTATTCATATTGGTTGTACCCTTCTGGTCCCATTGACCTACTTTTGTGGTCATTTGTCGGACATTGGTAAAATTATCTTACCTTTGCACGGATGAATAATTCTTCAAAGGTTGAGATCAAGTCTACGACTAAGCCTATTTGGTGTAACTCGGTAGGTTGTCCCAAATAGTTAGTATCTTGTCCCTAACAGGCATGGATAGCTTTAACTAACTTTTTCTAGGCGATGTAGCCCCATAGGATTTTTTATGTCACTCCCCACCATTGCCATTGTTTCGGATTTAGATATAAGACCTGTACCCTAAGTTTTATCATGTCATCAGTAATGCCATGGAGGGAAAAGTAATGTTCCATCTTGACGACTCTTCTTGATGAGTTAGAACCATCAAACTTATTTAGGTCCATTTTAGGAAAATGGTGCCACATGTTATTATCCATGGAGGGTGGTTTATGGTTGTAAGGACATGAAGGGGGTTGCTTGTGGCTAGATAGCCTCAAGCGAGAAGTTTTTACCTAGTGTGGTTAACTGTTTTGTGCATTTCAAGTGTCTTTTGCTTGTATGCCACTAATTGTTAGAAGTGCCAACTTCTCATTCAACATCTTATAAAAATTGTCTAGGGTCTATTGATTTTTCTAATCCAACTTTTGATCCAATGTCTAATCCCAACCATTTATCGTTTGCTGAAGGCGTTGAAAGCGGCCATTAAGATTTGTGTATTGAGCTTCCAAGCGTTCCAATTTGTTGGTAGTAGAATGAGTGGTCATATTGTTTGGGGTGTTGGTGTAATGTGGTTTATAGGGACCCACCATGGTGGGATTCACCGAGTCCCAAGGACAAGGTTTATAGCTCTCTGAAAGGTCCAACAGAAGTACTCGACCCAATATCTTAGGGCACTAACTAAGGAGGCTCAACTGTGCCCTTAGTTGTACTACTCGACTACCCAGGAACTAGAGAGTGATCTCTTTGAGTGCTGTTTTTGGCATTGGAGAGAATTTGGGGTCTCAAATGGGCCTCCTAAGGAAAATAATAAAAAAAGCTATGTCACACCACAAATATGCCATGTCACACTAAGTTAAAGGTGTTATCTAGTGAAGGTCAACCTATATTATCTCATTAATGGTAGTTGACAAGTATGTTGGGTTAGTTTAGAGTTAAGAGATGAGGGTTGAAATTATTAGTGAAAGGTTTAGATTCTCGTGTTCACACAATAAATGATATAGTGGTAAACTTTATATATATATATATATTTTAAATGTACCACTACTTTTTATATATTTAATAAAATCCAAAACTTAAAAAAACAAAAATTATATGAAAAAATAAAATTACAATAATACTAAAAATAAACAATCACTATTTTTATTTTATTTTTATGTTATCACTACTTCCAAGTCTTTTAAAATATTAATCTCGCATTAATTAAAATGATACTGGAGTTATATAATTCATCTTTTAAAAATAAAAAGGAATAATATTTAAAAAAAATCCTAAATTAGAAGATAGGAGAGAGAAAACAAAATCTTTTTCTATTTTTGTGATAACTTTCTCTCTTGAACTTAGAATTGGGCTCTCTTGGTCCCATTGGAAAGGTATTGACAATTTCTACCACTTTCATGTTTTGAGCTTTTCCGATATTCCACACCGATTTTCCAAGGAGGTTAGTACCCTGTACTAAAATGGCTGTGCCAGAAAATTGGTGTAGAATATCATAAAACTCAAAACATGAAAGTTGTAGCACTTGTCAAGATCTTTCCAATGGTACCAAGAGCACCAAATTTCGAGTTCGGAAAATAAAGTTAGAACAAAATAGAAAAATATTTTCTCTCATATTTTCTTATTGATGATATTTCTTTTAAAGGACTTGGAAGTAGTGATATTATAAAATATTCTAGATTTATTATTTCAAGTATATTTATTGTATTTCGAGATGAACTTTTCACAATCTTAACTAATGTGAGATTTATATGGTGTTAGCTATTGTCAAAGAAAAATATGACACATGCATTATTGACTTCATAAGTCCAAGTCCAACTCAACCATAATGGTTGATGAAAATATTGAAATTCTAATGAATTTGAGAAGTCTGACTCATCACACACTCATCCAAGGCACTTTTTTTTATAAGGTCCATTTTAGACCCTAAATTTGCTCTAATGTGTACTATAACAACAATATAACCAATCAGTTTATTTAAAGCTGTTTCCAGGTGTTACGCTGCACTTGTACTCAGCGCACCTTCAGGTGTACCCCAAGGAGAGGGAAATTTTTTCGACTAGGAGGGGTATTTTCGACTAGGACGGCTGGGTCCTTTGGTCCTCCTATAGGGGTACTATGGCTTAATGGCACTATTGACTACCCTTTTTAGGGGTTTTTAACCTCAGGGTTGATGTCTGGAGCCCCTAAACGTTGGCCAATGGGTCACATGGCTCCATATCTTGTTTACATGCTCTGGTGGTCTCTACTTCAGCTACAAGACACTCGTCTTCATTCGCAGCCGCTTTGGACACCCTCTCGACCTCTCAAATTGTGGGTTCCTACTCTCCCTGGCCTTATTTCCTCAGAGAAAAGACACTCTCCATGCCAGGCTTTTTCATGCTTTGAGGAGGGCGTTGAGGGATTTTACAGCATTCTAGGGGTAAGATGGAGTATAACGCCCTCCCTCCAACTTAGTCCATCCTTTCGTTCGAAGTGATTTGCTTATTTGAGCATGTTTTGGCACCTGGGGATACAAATACCCTTAGGTAGTCTACCTTAGGCTATATTTTATAATTATTTTATTTTAATTTTAAGTTGACATTTTATAATTTCAAATTGACTTATTTTAAGGCATGTTGACTAGAATATTTTAAAAAGTGAGTGAGATCATATAAATAGATCTCCTCACTTTCATTTCAAAAACAAAACTTATGGGATAATACACTATGCACTTGTTTTACCCCTGTTAGGTTTTCTTTGGATGGATGCGCTCCTCTTGAGGAAGTTTTCTGGTTAATGCAAGCTATTTTCTGGTAATTCTTTGTTGAAACTCTGCTTTTGGTGATGCTTTGATTTGTTGGACGAACACGAGCATGAAGAGGTCAGGCTTCTTACCTTTTTGTTTGGATGTTGGTAGATGTGCATGTTCAAGTCTTAGTGGTAGCCCTAGAGCTGCACTTTGCCCTAGGATAGACCATTACCTTCCTTCTTGTCACCTTAGCAAGTTGAGGCACGTCTCCTTGTGAGGGTGCCCTAGGGTTTCTCCTTAGTTTTTCTAGGCTAGTTGCTTGACCTAGGAACCCTTCCTCACTAGGTTATCCATCCTCCCTATAAGCCCTAGGTTGGGTAGGCCTTGTTGTAAAGGAAAGTTTCCAATGGTTAGGGTTTAAGAGGCCATCAACGTACTGGGGTTGAAAGGTGGATGCGAATGGTTCTGCAAGCATATATAAGCAAGTTTCAGAGATTAGAATGGTTCATACCTTAGCCAAACGAAGGTTGATCCAAGCAGCCCATCAATCCTCTTCTTGCTCCTCTCGCTCCTCTTGCTCCAAGAAACCTGCAAAACGAATTATACCTTCCTCAAACCAATATGACTACATATAAATTAATGATAATCAAAGAAACATGAAATAATAATCTGATTAACATCATAATATGATCATAAACTGAGATTCAATCACACATTGAACAATGATTTGGGAAGAAGAAGGACATCACATCTTTATTAATCATGAAATGAAGTACAGATATACCTTCTCTTTAAGTTGGGCACCTCACGAAACCTTGATTTGGTTTTGCTGTGTCTCTTCTCCAAGGAACTCAGCCTCCAAGCTCTGCAACACAAGGGGATGATCACTAGGGCAAAGGTGTGGGCAAAGAGAGTCCCAATTCCTCCAGCATGACAATGCAAAAGTTCTAGTCCCTTCTCATGGACCTCCCTACCTCTATTTATATGCTTTTGAAGAGATAAGGTCGAAGACAAAGTAGTTACAACTGAAGGAGTCAGTTGCATAACTAACCAAACTACCCAAACATCGAAAAACGTATTTTTTTGACATTTTTAGGAGGAATACACAGGTTGCGGAGACATCAGTTGCATATGCAGTAGGTATACGCGGGTTGCAATGCAAAAAGTCGCGTATTTAGGGCATACGCGAGTATTATATATAGCAAGTCGCGTACCATACGCGGGTTTCTTTAAGGCAACTCGCGTATACATAAAAAAATCTCATTTTTAGGGTACTTATAGGCATTTTCAGACTTTGGTGTCTTTTGTTAACTGAAATATCTTTCCAACGGTGCAGAGATGAGGTCAAACAGAGTTACAGAACTCAAGATATGGATCCTCCAAGTTAGGTGTTTTTTCAGTGACTTTCAGTGACTTTCATGAAGTGTCGTCATGGAAGTGTCGACATGCGACGGAATCATGGGAAAGTGGTCACAGGCAGAGATGTGTCATTTTGAGCTATAACAGATGCCCCCTAATGTATGAGGTTAGAGGAGAAGACGATAGTCGAAATACATTATAAAGGAAATAGCTGAGTATGGAGAGAGTAGAGAATCCAAGATCGAAAGGCTCGAACAAAGGTACCTGAAAGAGAGATAAATGTCAGACAAAACTGATCTCTGGGACATACAAGTTCGTATACAAAATATTGCCATAAAGATACAGGCGGATCCAACATATGTATAACTGATGAAACTATCATGGTTGCTCAATATGCAAAAAGGCGCCATATCAAATCTAAATGAGTCATGGCCACAAATGAACAAGGTGGATCCATGCTCAACAATCAATCATAGCGACAAAAATACAAGGTGGATCTATGTCTCAGCAAAATGTCATATAAAGTGTGACAAGGTCTTGTGCAGCTTCGGCAATAGCAAAAGATGATGATGCTACTATCGGCCCAAGGTCTTCAATCCAAACCGCCCAAAAGGTACGAATCCTAACCATGCGAATAAAGGAGTTGATGTCGAACATGGAAGAAACCGTTTGATTACCGGTCAATAATGAGAACCGTTAACAAATGCGAGGGAAACCACCATTAATGAAAATGGTTCCCAAGGTACCTAGTACATTCTAACAAGTGTGAATACAAGGACTTGAAGTCGAACACTTGAAGAATCCATCGAGTAGGAGACATTTAGGTATTCCCACTACCCAATAGCGAGGGAAATTGCCACTGATGACTGCAATCCCCAAGGTACTGTCATAAAACTCTAAATCTCATTCCCAGAGCAAGATGTGTTGCAGTCGATAGGAAGAGATCCATTGGAAGGAAGGCATTAAGGCATCCTTCATCATCCAACACGAGATAAGTCAAAGACTAATTGGATCTGGAATTGGTACACAATTTCACAACGAGGACCGCCAAAGACATGATGTAATGAACTGATACCAGGGAATGACCGACACAAAAGGTCAAGGAAACTGCAGAATGGCCGACAAAGGTTTAATCCTTGAATAGTGAGCATGACACAAAGTGACTTAGGCAACTTTTGACACAAAAGGGACCAATGACACAAATCTACAATGTAGGAGACATTGACATATTCCCCATATAATTGGAAAAGAGACCAACTGGAGGAGTAAAAAACTCTGAATCGGGATAAGGTAAAAAAACTAGGACCCAACTGTTGATAGACTCAAAACTGGTGCTTTGTTCAAAGAAACAAGACTTGCTGCCATGATGTAAAATACATGTGAATGAACTTCCCTTCTCCTCTTTCTTGTAAAGGGTTAACGAGTCCAAGAAAGCAAACTCGGGACCTCCTTCATTTTTGGAAAGCTCGAAGAAGAGACAGAAGAATGCTTAATAAAGCACTGGTTTGTGGATTTTACGAGCCCGAACTAGTACATGCTCGACGGTGTTTTCATAGTTTAGAGAGTCTGAAAACTCCAAAGACTCGAGGGGGGGTGTTTTTTCGTACAATTTAATCTCCTGATGCCGGAAAAGTATAAAACATACCAAAGAAGAACTCTCTTAACTTTCGAAGAAGAAAAGGTGTACCTTTTTCGTACTTAGTAAGGGAGGTCCGAAAAATGTTGAATTACCACCTACACAACGCTCCTTCAAAAGCAACATATAGCCTGAGTTTAACGAGTGTGAAGGAAGGCAAGATCACTCGGAAAGATCCATTTGATTACGAGAAATGGGGCTTGCAACAATAAACTCGATGCTTTGTTTTCTAGGGTTTAGCGAGCATGACAGAGACATAAAGTACACTTGGAATCTTTTTTATGTTTAGGTCCAGAGCATGAAAAAGAGAAAACTAAGCTCATACCGGGCGCTCCTTATCCGTAAGTTTAGTCCCTCAGGTCCGGAAAAGCGATAAACCTATGCTTGAGAATACTCTTCTCAATTTCGTAGAAAAGAGAGCGATCCTTTCTCTTACTATTCCACATGGTCCGAGAAAATGATAACCTACCACCAATGTGGATGCCCATTCACATATTCTTAACGAGCCTAAATGGACAAGTTTACTCGGCTGTCAAGTCTATTTTGAGGAGTCAGACCTGGGCCTAAAGAAACTCAATATCTTTCCCGTAAAGTTTTAACAAGTCCGAAAAAGTCAACTCGCGGCCTCCTTACTGTTTTTAACGAGCTCGAAGGAGAACAGAAAGAATGTTCTAAATGCGAGGAGATGAGTGTCAGGGGCAAGCAAAACTAGTTCCAAGTGCAAGGAAAAAACCTATGCATAATGCAAGGAAAGCGAGCAAGATAAGGACACTCAAGGAACGTCTCCTCAAGGTAAAAGGTGTCAAGTTGCAAAGGCAAAATGATACAAGGCTTAGCGACGATGAGAACAAAGATGAGGGCTTATACAACGAGCTAAAAGCGTGGAAGCTGGCATCAGGCTCAAAAGCGCGAGCAGGATACATGCAAATGCAGTTACAGCTTGAACAACAAGACAAGGCCAATAAACAGTTGTGAATCCAACTAAGAATCCTATCTCCAAGAAACAACAACAACATGATCATATTCAAAAGAAAAGTTCTGATACAGGTCACTTTGGTAGAAACACATTTGACTTTGCTATCTTCTACACAAGGGAAAGTCAAGGCAGAATCGACCGAAGAAGATTCTATAGCACCAAGGCTCGAGGGTTTATAATCATTAAGATCAACCTCAGAAAGAGAGAAAAAATCAACAAGAGAGATAGAGTCTGCAGGAACAAACTTAGTATCATAGGAGTTGAAAAATTCATAAGAAAAATCAAACTCATCAGGATCACTGACTTGCTGTTCAAAGGAAGAGTCAAAAGGCTCACCAAGACCAACATAAGAAGAAAGATCAGGCTTACTAGGCAAATCAGGGTTAGACTTAGTCACAACTGAACCAACATCCAATAGAAGATCAGACTGTATCAAAGACTCTAGGAAGACTTCATCCGAAGGAAGGAGATCATCCGAGATAGGACACATGTCTAAACTTTCAAATGGATCGACAGAGTGGAGAGAAGGCTCCATAGTCTGTATAGGCTGACTAACCTGGTCAACTGCTGGGACTGAGTCCCGAGAAGGTAAGCATGAAAACAGAGGCTTCTTCTCAGTAGCAATTGAACGCAAAGGACATGAGGCCACATAGCTCACCTGTGGTGGGGTAGTGTCTATAGAAACACTGGGAATCAATAAAGGAAAGAACTGGTCTCTAGTTGGGTTAGGGGAAGGATCAAGAAAATCCAATTGATCGATAGTGACAATTTCTTCGTCATGATTAAAGTACATCACACGAAAGAATGTTGACACCACAGCTTGTATGGCATAGACATAATCACGTCCAAGGAGCATATTGAAGTCCAAGGGGTCTTCTATCACCATGAAGTCAACTAAGACGGTCTTCCCACCCAAAGTAACAGGTGTTTGAGCAAGAATTCCCAAGGCTATACAAGTTCTTCTATCAAACGCCAGTAACTGACTAGGAGTCGACACAAGGCTGGGAGATCCCATGCCTCGCTAAGCACAGGCAGACAAAATACTAACTGAGGCTCCTTCATAAAAAATACAATGAGCAATCGTGTATTGTTCAACTTTGAACTTTATCTGGAAAGGTGTATCAGAAGGAAGGCGCGGCTCAACTAGGCTATCCCAATCAAAGGATGCAATCCGAGAGCTTGGTGGGGGTTGATCCGAAGTGAGTTCGGTGCCCCCTTGTTCAGTAAGTTCTGAACTAGCAGTGAAGAAAATGTGACTAGCAGACATTTCACTCTCCAAAGGAAGAGTGGGATTGATCGACAATGGAACCGATTCAACTGCTTCGTGAAAGTCACTCTCCGAAGGGAGAGTGGGATTGACCAAATGTGACATTGGTTCAATCACATCAGGATCACTCTCCGAAAGAAGTGTGGGATCGACCAAAGCTGAGATTGGTTTGACCACTTGATCAACCAAAGGGTGAGTAGGTTGTTGAGAAACTATAGATTGTTCAGGAGAAGGAAATTCTCGAGTCTCGGACCACACTCTTCGCACCTCTGTGATAGCAGGGCACTAGTGAGTAAGATGATCTCTCTCACATAGCTTACAAGGGAACTTAAGTTTGCACTTCGAACGACCATTTTTCTCAACGGTGTCAACATGACTAGTAGTGGCTGACTGTTTGCTCGCAGCATGACCTACATAGGTTGAAAGTTTGCCCCCAGCATGACCACCAAAGGCTGGGTGACCGGGTCCAACCTGACTAAGAGAGGCTGGTTGTTGAGAGACTTTAGAATGTTCAAAAACGGGTTGACCATGAAACCAAACTCTTCGCACCTCTGTGATAGAAGGGCATTTATAAGTAAGGTGGTCTCCCTCACAAAGCTTATATGGAAACTTGGGCTTGTGTTTTGAACGGGTAGTCTTTTCAACAGTGTCAACATGACTCATAGTGGTTGACGGATTGTCTTCAGCATGAACTACAGAGGCTGAGAGACTGCCCCCAGCATGACCTGCAGAGGTTGAGAGACTGGGTCCAACATGACCTGTAGAGGTTGGATGGGCACCACCAACATGAACAACAGAGGCTAAATGGTTAGGATAAACATGCTTTGCAACAGTTGAGTGTGTGCCCCCAGCATGAACTACAGAGGCTGGGTGAATGGATCCAACATGACTTGCAGAGGTTGGATGGGGAGGTTCAACTTGAACAATAGAGGTTGAATGGGTTCCCTCAACATGAATTGCAGAGGCTGAGTGACTGGGTCCAACGTGACCTGGAAAGGTTGGAAGGATCCCACCAGCATGATCAACAGAGGCTGGATGGTGAAGATCAACTTGACTTGCAGAGGTTGAGTGCTTAGATCCAACATGACCTGCAGAGGTTGGATAGGTGCCCCCAGCATGAACTGCAAAGGTTGGGTGTTGAAGATCAACTTGACTTGCAGAGGTTGAACGTGTGCCCCCTTGCTTATGTGGCTTCTTCCTATTCCTCATTTTACTCCTTTTAGACTGTTGGTTACTAGTATCAGTACTTTCACCGCATGAGGTAGGAGGAGTAGGAGAATCAACTAGAGGTAAAGGGGAAGCAGTGTTTTGATGCCCTTGATATAAGGAACGAACTTGAGAAGCATCGGGAGCATTCAAGATAGTTGGAGTGGAAAACAACCACACCGGTAGCCCTAGGGTGAATCCAGGAAGATTCAGGGTGGCCATCAAAGGAACACCAACATTCCCTGTGAGAGGAATAGTACAAGGAGTTCCCAGCGTGGGGATCTCTTGGTTGGTGTTTAAAGGGGTGTTAGACATAGTTTCAAACTAGGAGACAAAGTCTGAGGTTGATAGGAAACCAAAAGTACAAAGCACACACCTGAAGGCAAACTAAGTACAGACAAACCACACGGCACTCACTAAAAATTCCTAAAGCCAAACATACAAACAGGTATAAGATATGCCTTCCAGAAGAATGTTGATAGACAATTACTTGGCGTCCCTGTAGATGTTCTTAGGCACAAGCGGAGGAATCACCTAACAAGTTCAAAGACTTGAAAGAGACTTACAAGATAGACAAGGAGCACCTGACAGAGATAAAATCTCTCAGGAGTCATGCACATGCAGAGGACCCTTGAAGACCCTACAAACAGCCCTCAAATCACCCAAAAACCCTAAAAAGTGATGAAAGAACACAAATTCAGGTGCATATGTGGGTTGCCTTAAGGCAGGTCGCGTATGACACGCGGGTTGTAGGTAGTGCAAGTCATGTATACAATACAGACACGTGACTGTTTAGCCTGAAAGTCGTGTATGGATGACAAAAAGCACAAAAAGGGTAAAAAACTGACCTAGGAAGGCAGGAAAGGTGTTCTAACAGACTCAAAAGGTGTTCCTAACTTGTAAGAAGGACCTGAAACCTTACAAAAGGCTGGAAGAAATAAAGAGAAACCCCAAACAGACAAGGCTCTCCCTAGCAGAGTCGCCAGTTCTGTTGTAAAGGAAAGTTTCCTATGGCTAGGGTTTAAGAGGCCATCAACGTACTGGGGTTGAAAGGTGGATGCGAATGGTTCTGCAAGCATATATAAGCAAGTTTCAGAGATTAGAATGGTTCATACCTTAGCCAAACGAAGGTTGATCCAAGCAGCCCATCAATCCTCTTTTTGCTCCTCTCACTCCTCTTGCTCCAAGAAACCTGCAAAACGAATTATACCTTCCTCAAACCAATATGACTACATATAAATTAATGATAATGAAAGAAACATGAAATAATAATCTGATTAACATCATAATATGATCATAAACTGAGATTTAATCACACATTGAACAATGATTTGGGAAGAAGAAGGACATCACATCTTTATTAATCATGAAATGAAGTACAAATATACCTTCTCTTCAAGTTGGGCACCTCACGAAACCTTGATCTGGTTCTGCTGCTTCTCTTCTCCAAGGAACTCAGTGTCCAAGCTCTGCAACACAAGGGGATGATCACTAGGGCAAAGGTGTGGGCAAAGAGAGTCCCAATTCCTCCAGCATGACAATGCAAAAGTTCTAGTCCCTTCTCATGGACCTCCCTACCTCTATTTATATGCTTCTGAAGAGATAGGGTCGAAGACAAAGTAGTTACAACTGAAGGAGTCAGTTGCATAACTAACCAAACTACCCAAATTTTGAGAAACGTATTTTTTGACATTTTTAGGAGGAATACGCAGGTTGCGGAGACATCAGTCGCGAATGTAGTAGGTATACGCGGGTTGCAATGCAAAAAGTCGTGTATTTAGGGCATACACGAGTATTATATATATCAAGTCGCATACCATATGGGGGTTTCCTTAAGGCAACTCACGTATACATCAAAAAATCTCATTTTAGGGTACTTATAGGCATTTTCAGACTTTGGTGCCTTCTGAAAAGTTTTAGCTAACTGAAATATCTTTCCAACGGTGCAGAGATGAGGTCAAACAGAGTTACAAAACTCAAGATATGGATCCTCCAAGTTAGGTGTTTTTTCAGTGACTTTCAGTGACTTTCATGAAGTGTCATCATGGAAGTGTCGACATGCGACGAAATCATGGGAAAGTGGTCACAAGCAGAGATGTGTCATTTTGAACTATAACAGGCCTTTTGCTAGGGTAGGGTTTCCCTTGGTTTTCACACCTTTTCTCTTCTAAAAAAACCTAGTTCTAGGGTTAGTTTTAGGTTAAATTTAGGTCTACAATTTTATGTTGAAAACCCTAAAAATCAATTTGTTCTTTTTGTTGTTGCATTTTTGGCCTCTAAAATTTCTGCCTCCTTCCGTAAAAATTCAACCTAGCCCCTAGAGCCCTAAAAACCCTAAGGCAGGATTAGAGGGAACCCTAAAAATACAAAAATTCCCAAAATCTCAAAATTTGCCCTAAAAGGTCCTAACACAGTCCTATTTTTACCCTAAACCTACCCTTCTTACTTCCTCCCTCAAACCCTCGCTCCACTCCCCTACACTCTTTTCTAACCCTTGCTGCCCTAGTCAACCCTCCTAACTATCCTCGTTGTTGCTCAAAACCCTCCCCCTAACCATTGCTGCCCTAGTTTAGACACCTCCCTAACCTCGCTAGGTCTTCCAACCTCCTCCCATCTACCTCGCTGCCTTAGCAACTCCCCTATTTCACCCTCGCTATCCTTAAGTGACCAGTCACTACCCTTTTTTCACCATTCCTTAACCCTCGGCTGCCCTTGTTCCACCTCACGGGTTTGCTCCAAAGGCAGCCTTTGGTTGCTCCCAAGGCTCGGGCTCACTGCTGTTTACAATAGTCACTCTCCTTGACCTACCTTTTTGAAGACTCTTCCTTTAACCTACACGGCTGCCCTTTATAGTGGCAACCCTCCATATCCACCTATACCTATCTTCACAACAGTCCCCCTTTGAACCTATACATCAAAAACAAATGAATGGTTAGTCATTTGAGAGTGCACGTGCTGATTGCTAGTTTGGACTTAAAGTGGACTGTTCGTTTCATCTCCATTCATTCAAGTATGCACACAAACAATAGTTATTAATATCTTATTGAGTACTCATGCTTGCCTGTACTTGGGCCCTCGACGTACCCAAGTACCCTATTTCAAAAAGTGGCGTCCTCGTACCTGTACCTGTCCCCATACCCAATTTTCTGTTGAATTTTAACATGTGCATGACATTCTTAAAAATTGCAGACTGTAATAGAGATAGAACTTGAAAATTAAAGAACAGTAAGACAAGTACAATAGTCAATCAAGCATCACACAATTGAACACACGATTTTTCACGGGGAAACCTTTTAAGGACAAAAACCCAAAGCATTAGTAATTCATTCTCTAAATGAGATGACTGAGTTTGTACATGAAAAGAGAAAATTTGATCTCATAATTCTGAGATGAATGTACGAAAAAATTTCCAAAATCAAGGAAGCCCTAGCAGGCTTACTATTGCCACATGGAGTGTGAGCTGCTACTATGTCCTGTAGCAGCCTTCTGCTGCTAACCCTAACCACCTATATCAAACCTAATGTTGCTGCCCGTGACCGCGAAACCTGTTGCACGAGACCTGCTAACTGCTGCCTGTGACCACGAAACCTGTTGCACAAGACCTGTTAACTGCTGCCCGTGACCTGCTACCTACTGCTGCTGCCAATGGTGACCATCAACGAGAGTTGGAGCAGCCTGTTGCTGTTGCCCATGACCACCAACGAAGGTGGGAGCAACCTGCTACTATAGCCCGTGACCACCAGCGAGGGTGGGAGCAGCCTTCTGTTGCCCTAGATCACCATCGTGGACTGCTGTAGCAGCTTGCTGCTGCTGCCCTAGTCACCGTGAACACCAACGAAGATGGGAGCAGCCTTCTGCTGCTGCCCGTGACCACTAGCGAGGATGGGAGCAACCTTCTGCTACTGGTCATGGCCACCAGTGAGGGTATAATAGCTGGTTGGAGCATCCCTTGTCACTACTGTGGACTGTATGCTGTGAAGAGAGAAACCCTAGCATGTTGGAAGCCACCACACTAGGACAAGAGAAAGAAAAATAAAAACTCAGCCACAAAATTTCCTTCCACAACAGCGATGATGATAATCCTAGTCACGAATTTCCTCAGTCAAATTGAGCAGTCAAGTGATGAAGTTGTATGCCAAATGGATTGCAAATGCCCTTTATTTATAGTCCATCAACCATTTAAGTTGGTTCCACATAGTTAGGAGTTGACATTAGGGTTTAACTTCTTTTTCATCTTTGACCCTTTGACTTTAATCTTTTGTGGTACAAAGGTCTTCTTGGTGTTTTAACTTGTGCCACTTGGTCCTTCTCTTGATGGTATCATGGACCAAGACTAGGGTTAGATGGTTCTCCAAGTATTTTTGTGGTCATAACAAGTTGTCTCAAGGGTCCTTGTGGTTCATTCATGCTCACTGAAAGTACATCTTCACAAATAAGGAGAATTACTAAATGCTTTATCTTGATCTCCTTGTGCCACCAAGATCAGGTGCTAGGTCTACCAGGGGTAGCTAGTACCTGGAGAAAGGTCTCATAGTCCATAGATCAAGGAGAGGAGTGCATCACGTGCCTAAACCCGGTCTAGAGATTATGGTGATGACCTGGTAACTGACCAGGTGCCTCAACCCCAGGCTGCATCAAATGACTCAATGTCAAATACTTGGTAATTGACCAAGTGCCTCCATTCTCCCAGAGGATGGCCCTCAACCCAAGGTTGAGTCCCTAGTCCTGAACTAGGTTAAATTCCTCGTAACTGACCAGGTGCAAACATTAAGTGAATGGCCCTCAACCTTAGGCTGAGTCCCCTATTCTTGTACTAGGTTAATTTCCTGGTAACTGACCAAGTGCCTCCATTCTCCTAGAGAATGGCCCTCAACCCCAGGATGAGTCCCCCAGTCCTAGACTGGGTCAAATTTCTGGTAACTGACTAGGTGCCTCCATTCAAAGAATGGCCCTCATCCCTAGGCTGAGTCCCCTAGTCCTAGACTGGGTCAATTTCTTGGTAACTACCCAGGTGCCTGCATTCTCCCAGAGAATGGCTCTCAATGTTGCTTAGGAAAAATCAACAGTTTCCTGGCAACTTAGGTTGATAATCATTAGAATAACACAAGCTATCATAATAAACCATCATATGAAGCATGAATATGTCTAATGGACACTAATAGACCATAAATAATCATCATCCACAATCATTGACCAAAACTCATCTTGGACCTTGCTACCGACTTGGTTAAACTGGGTCGACCAGGTAAAAAATGATCAAAATGATGACCCAAATGAAAACTTTGATACTGCAAAGTACAAAATGGATATGCATGCTCAATTATCTATGTTAGCAATAAGATTTAAGTATGAGTGGCTTCTATTGGTGATTATAAGCACAATCAATATATATATATATATATATATATATATATCCAAGTAATTAGTTGCTTTGAACAAGAACCTCCAGTGTATACTCATTTATAGATTTGGCCATTTTGCTAGTCAAGGGTGAAGGTGAATAAAACAAGGTAGGGCCATGGGAAAGACTTGGCACTTGACACTGCAAGCATTTAGGTTGAAGGAAAAGGGGATCCACACCACACATAAGCTAGACTAGGTGAACAATAAGGAATGGTAGTGTCTCACAGATGGGTGGAATAATGAGAATGCTCCACTAGACTCTAGACAAGCAACCTTTTAAAACAATTATTTGCACAACAAGGATACTAGCTAACCTCCAAAGGCAGGTGCTTTGGAGAGCCTTCTGGGCTTTAAGAAAATGACAAAGACATAACCCTGACAAATCAGTCTCACCTTGTTACCCTATAGGGGCTTGAGCCATACATTATAGAATGAATGAGTGCTCATCCTTTGGCCATTAACTCTTTTAAAATATTATTTTATTAACTAGCCATCCTCCAAGAGCAGGTGCCTTGAATAGCCTTGCGAGCCTCAGATAATGACTCGGTATGACCTCTATTTCCCGTCACCATCCATAGGTGTGATGGAATGACCACCTTGGTTCCCTTCGGGTGAAAACGACCTCACATCATACAAAGGGTGAGTGCTTGTCTCTTGGCAATTGGCCGACTTTATATTTCATTTGCAACAGTGTTTAGAAAACACCTTTGTTTTGCTGGCTAGGCATCCATTTAGAATAAGCATTTGAGTTTCGATGCCTTGGTGTCTACAGCTAAGTTACCAGGATGCAGATACAGATTTGCTAGATTTTTTAAAACCTAGGATCCGGATATAGCAGGGAAACAACAAGTACAAATAAATATAAAAATATTTTTATAATAAATAGAAAAATAGAATGAAGAAGCAAAACTATTTAGGAAACACAAGAGTAGAACTATAAGTTATTGCCAAAAAAGAGAGTTCATGTACCATAACTGATAATTTGATAAGTTGTGATATTGATAATTTTAAAAACTATTTCAGCATGAAATTGAAACAGGTCGTAATAGTGTTTTTGTGAGCCACATCCACATGTCCCTATCAGCAGAGAATAAAGTGGTTTTCTTGAACGCTATGGCAAGGCTACAGAACAACGTAGGTGAAGTGAGCAACAACATAGTACATAAATATAGATCAGCCCTTGATAGCAGACCTTGACCGTAAAGATATATCAAATAAAAACGTTGAGAGCAGACCTTGATATTGATATATCAGAGTTCAAGAGCATATATTGACATTAGGATAGATCAGACCTTGAGCTGGATTGGGGTTTACGCTTTTGTCCATTAGGTGTTTAGGGTTTTTTAAGTTTTTCATTGAAACATTATTTTTTGGGGAGATCAGTGGGTCATAGAAGCTCTGGAAGTTGTAGGATCCGTTTGAAAATTTCAGAAATTGTTTGATTTTTCACAGGATCCGTTTCATGGGACCAGGATACGTTTCCTTCTGCAGGGGATCCGTTTCCATGGTGGATCCGAGGCAGATCCGATCCGGATACATATCGGATCCGCGGATCCTACACACTGGGGTGGTGGATCCGGTAACACAGCTCTAAAGACACTTTTATGGTAAGACTACTTGTGTTCAAGAGCTAGAGGAAGACCATCCATGTGATAAGAATCACACAAACCAACACCGAGACACAATTTAGACATCGAGACCTATTCCAACATAGAGGTGAAGGAGGGGGATATCCTAGATGTCACTAGTCAAGTTACGAGTCTGGGTTAAACATAAAGAAGGGAAAGCAACGGATGGATGGAGACATTGAAGATGGTGCCAAGGCTAGCAGGCTGTGTCCCCTAAAGGGAAATGACCAAATCTATACTACAAGTAGGGCAAGACCAATGAGTATACAAAAGAATCTCGTGGACATTGCAACTAGATCACTTATACTTTAGATTCTAGTAAGAATAATAGACTATCGCCAACAGACAACCACTATTAACCAAGTCTCACTACTTAAATAGACAATAGAGCAAAAAAAAATCCATATGTACAAATCCATATATATCACCTGGGGCATATACTTGCATCCGATTTGAACAATCTGTAGGGCACTGAAACACTGTTGCTGCTGTACATCATGGGCACTGTCATAAATCGGCTCTGGGGCATGAAAATGGCTAACTCAGTCATCAAATATGGGGTCATGAGGCTCAGTCATGGCATGGAACTAATCAAACTGAATGCTCTAGATCCACTGGAAGAGAGTGATCATCAACTGGTAGCTCATCATTTGCTGATCTCAAAGTAAAGGACCGGCTCAAAAATATGCTCAAGACTGCTCAGGAACAATGGTATCCCAGCTACTATATATGTGACAGCAGTTACATGTGCATCTAACTACCTTGACATATATATTGAGATCATTCCACTTACTTGCGGTGGTTATAGCAGCCATGTGGACTTCTTTGCACATCTTACTGTAGTATTATTTTTGGGGAGCGGATGATTATCTTCTTGGAGAGATCCGTAGTTATTTTGGGATGGTCTTAGCATTCCAAGACGGTAGACTCCTTGATCTATTGGAGTGCTCCCCTATGTGGCCTCTTTGCCCCTTTGCCTAATGAAGAAATCAAATCAACACTCTACCATTCGTATATTGGTTGTTGATGGTTTGAGGAGACACTACTCTTTTGGCTTGGCTTTTATTGAAAATCTTTTTGGAGCTTTGCAATTGTGGAGTTTCTTATGTGTGTGCTGTCCATCCTTTTACTATTTGCTGATTTATGTTGCTGTAATACTAGTCTAGTTCTACTGCAATAAGGGTCTTGAACACCCGGCAGTCATCTCTCTCAAATAAGAGCTTTGGATGAGGTGAATTCCCTACAAGATTCTTGCTGTTTTTGCTTTTTAGTTGATGGTTCTATGCACAATTTTTTCTATTGTACAGTTTTTATTGTTTTATTTGTTATGCATTTGACTTATGAATTCATGGGTTTTATGAAATAGATTACGCTTCTGCTAAATGCTTATATCTTTTGTGCATTTCTTGTGCATGTGTTAAAAGTATGCATTTGAGTATTATGCATGTATGTTTTATTAGAAAGAAAAAAAATAGTCTGTTTCAAGTCTAGTGTGACACTGGGTGTGTTACATTCCTAATAGCCCTCTTACCTCTTTTGGATCCAGAATTCCCTGAGCTTCACTCATCCTTCTCTGTGGAAGCTTGACATTGGATCCTGCAATTATTCCCCATCCTTCAATGGAGGTTTTTTGTTCCAGTAATCATCCTAGTAATTGGTTACTTCACTTGAAAGAAGTCATATCTGTTGAGATCTTCTAGTGTATGCATGTTGGTGAGGTGTGCTTGCCTATGTGAGCTCTGTTCTTCTTGATATTCCTTATCTTTATGTTCTTGTGGTGAGGTCCATGGCATAAACATGTTTCATCATTGCTGATGATCTCCTTGAGGATGTTTTTGGTGATGACCATCTTTTTTTTCTGCACGAGCATAGTTTAGTTATTCAGGTGGGGACACTGCCTTGAAGTGCATTGTTAAAGGGTGAACTCTAGTGTTTTTGTACAAGTAGAGTTATGTAGGTAAGAAGACTACCTTAAGAGTGCGTTAGTGAGTTAGACGATCTCATTGATAACCCCTTCCTTTTTTGATCAGTCCAAGTAAGGGTCTCATCAGTAGTTGCCATTTTTAACGAGTCCAAGAGGATAACTTGAGTAGAGGTTCCCAAAAGGGTGATGTTTTGTTCGATACAACCCATCTTTTTTGGTCAATCCATCAGTGAATCAAGTTGGAGCTTTGTGCGGTTTGAGACAAAGTTGTTAAGGGGAGAAGTGCCTAATGTATAATGACGACTTCCCCAAAGTGCTTTTAAGTGATGGATCTTCTACCAGTGTTTGATGGTTTTTTCAAGTGGAGCGATGACTTTTGCTTCTTTCTCCAATAAAATATAAGGGGTGATGTTGGTGATTTTCACTTCTTTCGCTTCTTGCTTGATTGTGGCTAATATGATTTGCTCTATTATGAGTTATATGTTGGCCTATGTTATTACACTAGGCCCACGCTATCTTAGTTTATAGACCATAAGAACATATTCATTTATCTCATTTGTAACAACTTACAAGCAACATATTACATTTGTAAGCTCTTCTCTTATCATATTTTAGGTGCATTGCATCCTTTGTGCAAATATTAGTGTTCAGTCATTGTTTTTGGCTTATTGTGAATTATTGCAATAGAATCATGTTCTTGTTAAGATTTTGTGCTTGTGCGCTACACCCCCTTGACTGCACACAGTTGGACAGCAGGATGCCACTTAAATGAATAAACTCGATCATGATTAAATATAGGGACTGCAAGATGTTTGTGAAAAGGCGTGAGTGAATGGTGGGAGATCTTAGTTAGCGATAGGTGGACTCTTTTGTCGAGAGTTGCTTCCTTTACTATGGGACAGGATACCTCATTTTTGTTTTCATGGTTAAGTTCCAACCATGCCTAGTTTACCGCCTTTGTGATACCCAAGCTTCTATATAAGCTCAGCAATTCCTTGATTATTAGTAAATGCTATAATGATGAGCTAAAATCAAACTGTTTTTTGGTCATTATCTTCACTTTACAGTTTTTTATCTTCTCTATTGTTCTTTTGTTTGTGTTTGCACTTTTAAATTCATGGTTGGTGTCATATTTACTAAAGTATTAAGTAGAACATTTTGTCTCGAGATCTAGTTACTCTCATTGTAATGTAATCTCAAGAGTGGCATTTTAAACTCATTTTCTCATTAAGATCATTTTCATGCACAGGTCTCTGGATATTGTGGGCTACTTTTGGGAAGTCCAGTTATCCTTTATGAGATTATAGCATTTGTAGTTCCAGGGTTGACGAGGAATGAAAAGAAATTTCTTGGGCCCATTGTTCTAGGCTCATCAGTTCTTTTCTATGCGGGCCTTGCATTTTCTTATGCAGTGTTGACTCCTGCAGCTCTAAACTTCTTTGTAAGTTATGCAGAAGGAGTGGTGGAGTCCCTATGGTCAATTGATCAGTACTTTGAGTTTGTGTTGGTCCTTATGTTCAGTACAGGACTGGCTTTCCAGGTAATCCAGTTCAATCTCATTCTTTTTTATTTTTGTTTGTGTCTTAGAAATCTGAAACTGTTCAATGAAATCCATTTTTTGATCTAAATGACAGTAAATTTGCCAAAATTTAGCTTTGTAGAGATTGGTAGTATAAGTACTCAGATGATGCGAATTTGAATCCTGACCTTGTCATGTTATATTATAGGATTGTTTCTAGTTACTTTAACAATAGGCAACCAATTTGCATGCTTGTTATGGCCTCAAATGTAGTCTCTGCTAGTCTTTTAATTTTTTAGAACTTTCTGTTGCACATTCTGTTTTGATTTTGTTTTTAGGTTGCCAATTTTGGAAAGCCAATAATATCCCGTTGATAAATTTGTAGGCTACTCGCCAGTTTTTTTGGTTTACATTCATCTATACTTAAGACCTAGTTACGTTTTGAAGACTTTTGTCTTTGTTTTCTTGAGGTTGTTTCTGATAGTGTCAATGGAATTTTAACAGGTTCCAGTCATACAATTATTGTTGGGACAAACCCGGTTGGTGACTGGGGATCAAATGCTGTCAGTGTGGAGATACGTGGTGGTAGGTGCTGTGATTGCAGCAGCTGTGCTGACACCTTCAACTGATCCATTAACGCAGATGCTCTTGGCAGGTCCACTTATTGGTCTCTACTTAGGTGGTGCATTTCTTGTGAAATTTACTGCTCCCCAGGGTGAAACTAGTTAGTGACAGGAAGATGAAAATCGGAACTTCAAGTATACTAAAGGTGCCTCGATGTACATCAAATACACAAACTGTAAATTAAGTTCTTAAAATCATTTTAGCTTAAAAAAGTGGCAATGCTGTGCTGGAGTCATGTTTTTATTTTATTTTATTGTGTTCATTATTGTCTCATTTTGTTTATGGCATTTTTTGAATGAGCTGTCTTAAGTTTTAACATCTTGGTCCGAGTAGTGTGCCTTAACCTGAAGATTTAAATCCACTTGAATGCATGGATGATGGAAACATGCGTTTTGAACTTACGCTGCTAAATTATCTTCTGTTTGACATGACTTGGGGTATTATAAAATATGAAAAGATTAGGATTTATTTTCATGGCTATATCCTAATCCGCATGAACATGATCCAATGCTCACAATTGTCTGTTCAAATTTAAAGAAATAAATCCGTTTGAAGTAATAACCATTTTTAAATTCGATAAATTTTATACCTGTCTCTGATTTTTACGCTTCTTTTGAATAAAAAGTCGTCACCTTCAAACAGAACTTTACGACCCAACCTAAGTTGAAAATATTCTAGCATAAATTGTGCATTGGTATTTAAAAATCTTAATCTGAATTGGCTTTACTCGGTTTCACCCAATACACTGGTCTCCTAAACCCATTTGCCTAAATGTGAATCGCTTACCTTTTGTAAAATTTTGATAAATCGTGTAATGCATTCCAATGCCCAAGAATGAGAACATTACTTCCAACCATGTGGCACAACCTTACCTTCATCGCTTCCAAACATGTGCCACAACGTTATGTTCATCTTCCTATTCTTATTTGACTTAGATTCAAAAGTGTAATGTTGTAATGAAACAAGCAAGAAGCAACTGTTCAAACATTATCTTGTTCAGAAGATCATTCACTGTGGCATCGTTAATTGGGTAACCACTAATCATAAGATGCATAATATGGTGGTGTTGTTCAAACTTCAACTTGGTGCCAACGTTTTTGGAAAACCCTTTTTGCATATTGATTTTATGAGTTGGGATTTCAGGAGAGAGCGCGCATGTGATTAGAATGACGGAACTATTTGGTGAACGTTACGGCTTGATTTAGCATCCAAGTGGGGAAGTCCTAACTCACTGGCGCGCTATCAAGGGCAATTTTGGAAAGAAACATCACTATATTGCTAATTTTCCACTTTTAGGCCAGCTCTCAAGGCCAAGGGGTTAGATTAGATCTGATTTTAAAGAAACATCACAATCACTATAGTGCTAATTTTCCACTTTTAGGCCAGCTCTCAAGGCCAAAGGGGTTAGATTAGATCCGATTTTAAGGAGTTAAGGTAGTCAGGGTCAACTAAATTATGATGTGTGTTGAGTTGTGTAGTTGACTTTCTTAAATAAACAATTATCATTCAAAAGGTACCATATTCATTAGATCAATTAAGTATAAACTTTTCAAGTAGGAAGGTGATATGAACTATGATCATTAACCATAAAGCATTGGAAAATCATTAACATGATTTATTTCATTGATCCAGGAAAATAAGCTAACTCATGAGAAAAATAAATTAATAAATTTTGGAAATTGTTCCCACTTGATTAGTGTTTTGTATGATTTTTGAATACTATTAATTATTCTCCAATATAAACTTTCTAGTATTGTCACAAAATCTACTGAGTAAATATAACATATTCAATTCATTTACTATCAACCAAATAAGTTTTAGATGTCTCTACTTAAACACATTCAATTAAAATAACAGACTGCATTTTCAGAATTCAAAAATTGACTATTCCATAAATTTTGATCATTGTGTCAAAAATTTATACACTGTAAAATTGATCACTAACTAAGCATGGGATACCAACTTATCTTACTGTTTATTGACTTACTAAATATGACAAAACTCTGTTTATTGACTTACTAAATATGACAAAACTTAGAAAATTTTCAGCACTTTAAAATCACTCAGTTCACATATATAATGTATTTGAGGTGTTAGATTAAACTTTTAAGCAATGGTTAATATTCAGAAATAAAGTGGTGTCCTAGATCATTTTCAGTGACTAAATCAACAAGAACAACTTGAGATTTCTACCTAAAAATTTATTGCAGAATTTTTTAATTCAGAAATCAGAAATCTCTATGTATAGCTCTAAAATTGTTTCCATAATTATGTTTTTTGCAGTTATAATTTTCAGAATTTAAAAATTAACAACTTTAGTCATAAAATTTGTAGGAAATCAACATAAATATGTAATATTAATGTCTAGAATTTTCTAACAGTCTTAATCTAGTGTAAAATCTCCAAAAGGTTATGCAAATGATGAAATTTTAGAATCGATTTAAAAAAAAAAATTTAGAATTAAATCTAAGTGCATAAATTAAATTATAAGCTATTTCAACCCAAATAAAAAAAAGCTGATTTTTTTTTGTTAAATTTATTTTTTGGGGTTAAATTTACAATAGACCTTCGAAAACAATGAAATATTTTTTCTGATTTTTTAAAATAAATTATATCCTAGATCTACCCTAAGAAAAACAAGAGAATGAAGACTTTGGTATTTTTTGGTTGAAGAAACAGAAGAGAGATTAGTGCCTTCAAACCCTTGGGTTTGGGGTCTTTGGATCAAATCCTTTAAGTGGCATTGTATCTAAATATTCTGCTGTCATCTCTGTATAACACAAGAACTTATCATCCCAAGTTATTGAAGTTCCATGCAAACCCTCATCAAGGAAGAGTAGTCATTAAAACATCACATCTCCGGTTTGTGCTCTAACATGTACTCCAACTTATGCCACCTAATATGCAACCTGTACCAAGGTAGACAAACTACAAGCCAATAACAAAACTAAACCACAAAATGATAAGATCATTCCATTGAAGCAAACATACTCTTTCAATGAACTAGAAGTGTAAACCTTACAATGAAAAAGATAACATGATTAACAAAAAGAATCACCAAGTAATGCCAACCATAGAAGAAGACCAAGATACAACCTTTAGATGCAGAGTGATAGTATCTCTCAGATGCTTAACAACAAATGAGAATGAGAGGCAAGGTCTTTATAAAGAAGAGACTTGACATTCTTCACAACAAAATAATAAGAAATGTGTTCAAAACCCTAGATCTAATCTAGGAATACCCCCAGTACATAAAATAATCATCAAATGCTCAATAAAAGGGAGACGCCCACATGCAAGATGGTCGAAGAGTGAAGTATGGTCCATAAAATAGCCATATAAGAGGGCACTCAAGCAAGGAGGGGCCAAAACCCTGACATGTGTGGCATAAAAGGTCCTCTAATTGGGACGTCCTTAACAAAATGAGCCTCAAATGTGTAACGACCTCTTCAAATGGCTGAACGCTAGCCTCCAAATAGGTAAATAATTCCTCAACATGGGTCAAAAGGTGGAGTGCTTTCAAATGGTCCAACAATCCATCAATAATGTCCTAAAGAGGGGACAATCTCATCATGTGTCTACAAACGACCCTCTAGAATCATCCAAGTATGAACACATGCCCAAAATGTGAAAGGGGGCCTCACACGCATGGGAGGAGGGGTCTGAGAGTCTCCCAACCCTCCCACATGTTACATACATCACCATCAAAGTGTCTAGGAGAGTGACGTCTCTCCCTTCATGTGTGATAGGAGACATCATACATCATCAAAGTGGATTGCTCAATCTCCAAGTGCGTAATGATCACCAAACATGCAAGTATAATCATAGGCATGTGTGCAAGTATAGTCATAGCCATGTGTGTAAATGTAATCCCTCTAGTGGAATAAGGCTAACCATTATTAACCTTAGACAATGTTCATCCTTTATGGTTTTAATAATGAAGGAACAAAGTTCCTCAATAATATAATAGCCAGTACAAGTAATGTAGGAAAGCCATAAGTGGCTAAGTAGAATGTAAAAATGTAATGTATGATAGATGATAACTAGTTACATAGGTTTGGGCTTTATATAAGTCCGTCATGCACCTTTTCGCAAAAGGGCATGACTATTGACTTTATATATTCTTTAAATTAATAACAAATTAATATTAATATTAATTTATTATTTTATTGTTACACAATCCAAATCCATGAAAACTAGTTATTCAAGAGCATGGAAATGCAAGCCTTTTATACATGTATTTCTGATCTTTCGACTTACAGAGAATATGGACAAGATATTATAGAGCCATACATCATATATCAAACCTTGGGCATCAAACATACTCATCAAAGCGCAAGCATCACTCCAAAAAGTGCACCCTCGACATGAGAGTGTGGGGGAATGGAGAAGAATGAATGAGAGAATAGGGAGATTGATGAGAATTCAATCTCTATGGACCTTCAACCTGAAACTAAAACTCCTTCATTAAGATTCAATGAGAGGTCTAAATTTCCTCTCCATCAACCAACTTGGAAAGGAACCCAACTCCCTCGAAATTGGTTCACAAGCAGGGAGAGTGAACACTCACTGTGCAATGGACAAACAAAAGCTCTCCAAAATGCCAAGGGGCAATTAAAAATTGATCAAAATCCCTTATCCTTCCTCATGACATCCTTTTAAGAGCATGAGTGGGCCTAATGGTTAAGAGCATGTGTTTCCTCTTAGGAGGTCACGGGTTCAAATCCAGAGGGGGGTAGTGTATGTACACCTCTGTAGACTTTAGCAGTTAAATCGCTGCGCAGAGGGGGGCCCCTTGTCCCACAAACAAGGGGGTCTCATACACCAATTTGGTGTCTCGCTTGGCGGTGACCTTAAAAATAGATTATTATTATTATTATTATTATTATTATTATTATTAACTTCATGAGGCCTCATAAGGTTGATTTTCCCTCCATGAGATACCTCCAACTCATCTTAGTGGTTTAGTAACTCCTATGACACTTGTCTTCCTCTTCATGCTCCAATTCTTTCCCCAATTCGAATGGCTGCCTCTAACTCTTAAATTAGACCTATTGGTGGCTATTTTTATCGTTGTCATGTCATATTTATAATATGTTTGCAATTAGGTATGAATTTGTTATACTTGTCATAAATATTTTATCATTTGTTGTCATAGAGTACATGTAATCTCCTTCCAAGTGGCACACATTGTCTTCTAGTCTCTCTCTCTTCCATGAGAGTTACTATCCTTTACTAATACGAATTCCTTGGCTCATTATATTCTATTTGACACCAGATAACCCTCCAATAACATTACATTACCCATGTGTTCGAATTTGGATGAAGATCATGCCAAGTGTGTGGGAATGTAGTCACCCAAAGGCTCCACAAGTTTCCAAGTGTCTTCATGAATCCATTCCACCTTATTTTCTTATCATTTATCATTTATGTGACCCATTTAAATGTGAATATGGTAAACTAAAGTCCTTTTGGGTCCCATATCCCCTTATTACAAAATTTATGTCTCCATCTCAACCTAGGGAACTAGTAGGTTGGTGAAACATTGTTTACGAGTAGTCTTATTTGGAAATAATTTAATTGGGGACATGACAATACTTCCCACTCAATATTGCTTTTCTTCGAGCAATTTCAAACATGGATTTTGAATAACCTTCTTTCCTTCCAAAATTGTGCTTCAAACCTTAGCTGCAATTTGAGTAGTGGCACTCATGTACTACACTTGTTTGTTTCCAAAAGTAAATATATGTGGATCTTTTCATATTGATATATCATATGACATCACCACTAACACCAAAATTATTAATAAAATCCATCAAAACAAAATCTGCACAAATAATCTTTACCTCCATCTTTTGGAAACCTTTTCTGAACTTTCAACCCTTTCTGCTTCTGTATAATTCTTTGAAGCTGGTACTAAGTTGCCAAACTTGAATTTTCAAGTTTGAAAGAAAGTTTAAAAGAGGAACAACCATGCTTGTTACTGCTCTACTCTAACTACAATCACCTTCTCAAGTGGTGACTCAATATCCCCTACTCCTTGTTGCCCCCAAAATTGAAACCAAGCAATATGCGAATCCCATTGCTTGTATTGCACCATTCCAAACACCATCAGTACAAATTGTAGATCATTAAAGTACATAACTACAACATACATTTGTACATCAAAAAGGTACCTCATCAAAGGATCATGAAAGTGCTTGTACATCTAAGTAAGTAGATCATCATGTGGCCCATACACACAAGCATTAAGTATTATATCAAATATTCTCCAATGACATAGGTGAGGATCCCATGTCCTATAATGCTGCTCCAAAAGAATGTAAGGTGCATCAAAATAATAATCAGCGATTCATTATTTCATCCAAGGAGTGAATGTAGAACCTCCACCAAAGTCTGAACCAAATAAGGAGCAAAAAAGCATGAAGACTTCAAGTGGCTCAAAGAAGTCTCATCAATACACCCATGAATATGTAATCATCATAATGTAACAGAGGATGCTGCTACAAATGTAAATAATATGGAACTCTAGTCATGTCATAATCAAAATGAGTGATGGGAGTCCCATACTCCTCATGTGACACCACTAAAAATAAATCTTTCACCCATACTTCATTAGGATGAGTGCTACAAAATATGGAAGTGTAGGATGTAGGAGGAAGAATCAACTCACCAAATGATCAGAAAGTGCAAACATTTCATCATGTTAAGGATCCATAGGGGTAGGAACATGCACCTCCCTAAAAAATGCAAAACTTTCCTCATAGGTTGGTTCCAAGGTAGTGGAATCATGAACTTCTTCAAAAAACGTGCTACCATTTTCAAGAGGCAACTCAAGTTCCTCTTCCACCACAACAAGTGATTGACTCTCATCAATATCATATTAAAAAACATAAAGAACATTCATTTTCCCATGTTTCTCATGATCCCTCATGTCATGACAATCCTCCAAGCAATCTACCATATGAAAATCTGAAACATAGGAGGAAGAACAAGTATCTTGCAACCTCTTAAGAAGTTGCTCATTTTGAGTTTTGAGCTTATGAATATCCTCATTTTTCTTCAAGTATGATTCATGTAACCATTCACTAAGATCAATCACATTGTTTCTATAAAAAATAAAAGACACAAAATTACCTTTGATGTTGCACATTTCTATTTGAATCTTCTCCATGTCTTCAAGGAAGGATAACTCCTCCAATGAAGAAACTTTCGAACAAGAATTTGATACCAATGCTTGAGTGTCATGGAGTATGCTAGGGGACTCATGGATATTCCTTTCACTCATCTTCAAATACCCTTCAATGAAGGATGGTTCATGGGAATGAACCTCCTCTTCTTCTTTCTTCTTGATTTGATCAAATTCTTGAAGCTCAAGTTGTGATGGCGAAGTTGATCTTGGTTCTTCATTATTTGTCACAAGGTCTTCATCTTCATGCTTGTGAGAACTTTGTATTGCAACAACATTTTGAAATCTGATCTCTATGTCACCAACATAGATTTGGGAGCACCCATCAGTAGGTACTCCTTCATAGTTCAAGGATCCATTAGTAGATTCTCTTTTATTTTCACAACCCTCGTCAGTAAGGATTGTGTCCTTGTCTTCAACTTCCTCTTCATGTTCTTCTCTGCAATCACCTCTAGGGAATTTACGCTCCACTTCATGAATATCTGCCTCTTCCTTTAATGGTGTATCTAAGCTCTTTCAATATCCTTTAGAATAACATTTCTTCCACATGATGTCCTTATAAGTGTTTATAGCTTCCTTGTTTATAGGGAAAGATAAATCTTTGATATTTTCACAAGTAGGATTATTTTTCTTTAATGAGTCCACATCTGCACTATTAAACCTATATCCAAACACCCACTCAACAAATTCTTCAAAAGAGTAGGACTTACAGGCCTCTCCTATCACATTAAGACATGTTTGATATATTTGGGGTAAAGTTTTACATGTTTCTCTCAAGATTTCTAATTCATCCATAGGAGTAGCTCGGTTTGGAACATACATATTTACAATACATAGGGTCATAAGAATAACCCTCATCCCTTATGAAATGGTAATAAGTGCTTCAATATGGCAACTCTTCCTAATACCATTCACATTCTTCTTCATATTGCTCATAATCATATTCAGAGGAGTCATCATAATAGCAAGACATGGATCTAAATTTTTATTCATTGGATGGTATTAATGCACAGGTGCAAGGACAATGCTCTGATACCACATTAATTTAATTTTTTTTGGGAATTTCAGGCACACTATCCAAAATGTTTCAAAGAGGCTTCAAAACTTTGACATTGAAAACAATATGTCTCAAAACCCTCATTGAGAATGGATTTCACACTGACTCATGGATATGAGGAAACTGCGGAAGATCAAGGGATGTGATATTAGGTTCTAATAGGATTTAAAATATGATATATGTGGCTTCTTAATATGATGTGGTCTACGGATTTTCACAACAATTCACATACCTCCTCCTTCAATACTTGGTATAATTTCGAAACTAGGAAAAAGTAGTAACTAGTCTTTCTTGGTTTGGTTCCCAACACCACCGTTCATTTCCCAATTTATTATGGATGGATCATAATGGGATTTAAAACATCCTAACAGACATCATAAAATCAATGGTATAACCATAAAACTAATTTGACATGCTATTCAAGTTTGCACCATTTTGGCTAATTTCGAGCTTTGATAGTCACGACTCTAGGGGGTTCCAACTGACTCCAAATGCTATCGAATTTGAAAGGAAAGGATATGGAGAGTATTATAAAATTAAAATATGACCCATGATCACTTATTATCTAAATTTAGGATTCTGAAACTTGATTTTGGGATAAGAATGAAAGGGGAAAATTTACTAGGAAAATGAGGTCAAATCCCCCCCAAGGGTGAATGCCAAATTGGATTCCCAACTCAAGTACGACCCTCCCAACTTTTATAAAAGAGTATGGGAATGAATATAAGTCGTCAAGGGATTTATTTAATCATGGTTATTATCCCTGAAAACTGTTTATAAAGTGCAACATTCATATAACAACTTTCAAGGAAATTGCTTATGGGGAAATTACATAACTAACTCGATTTTGACATATTAAAAGGTAGAGTTAAAGGTTCATATTAGGTTATGAAATATAGATACACTATAAAAAATACAAATTTATTCCCCAATAGTATTAAACACCAGATAAACCCCTTCATACAAGTATGGTAAACAACTCATTGAGTATAAGAGTCAAATGCATGAAAACTAGTGATTTAATAACATGGAATTGCGAGCGTTTCGCATATGGATTTCTTGGATTTAGAGCCATAGAGAAAATGTAAATGAAAATAAAGTGTAAGACACAATATATGTCTGTCACAACATCATGAAACTTAGAGAATATCCCCCATACAAATCTGATATAAAACTACTTCAAGATTGAAGCCAAATCCATGAAAACTAGATATTCAAAAGCATGGGAATGCAAGCCTTTCATATATGTATTTATGATATTTAGAATTAAATAGCATATGTACATGTGATGACAGATCCATACATCATATATCAAATCTTGGGCATCAAATATACTCAGCAAAGTGCAAGCACCACTCCAATAAATGCGCCCTCAACATGAGAGTGTGGGGGAATGGAGAAGAAGGAATGAGAGAATAGGGAGATATATGAGAATTCAAAATGTATGTAAATTAAAAATGAAAATAAAAATACTTCATTAACCTTAAATGGGAGGTATAAATGGACTCTCTATCAACCAACTTGGAAATGAATCCAGCTCCCTCGAAATTGGTTCACAAGCATGGTGAGTGAACACTCACAGTGCCATGGACAAGCAAAAGCTCTAAAAAATGACAAAGGACAATTAGCAAATGATCAAAATCCCTTATAATTTCTTATGAAATATTTTTATTAACTTCATGATTCCTCATAAGTTCTAATTTCCCTCCATGGGATTCCTCCAACTCATCTTAGTGGTTTAGTAACTCCTATGACACTTGTCTTCCTTTTCATCCTCCAATTCTTTCCCCAATTCGAATGGCTTCCTCTATCCCAAATTAGACCTTTTAGTGGCTATTTTTATCCCTGTCATATGATATTTTTCATATGTCTACAATAAGGTCTGATTTTTTCATACTTATCATAGAATCTTTCATCATTTGTTGTCATAGAGTGCATGGAATCTCATTCCAAGTGGCACACATTGTTGTCTAGTCTCTTCCTCTTCCATGGGAGTTAATATCATTTAGTAATTTGAATTCCTTGGCTCATTATATGCTATTTGAAACCACATCACCCTCCAATAATGTTACATTACCCATGTTTTTGAATTTGGATGAAGATCATGCTCCACAAGCTTCACAAGTGTGGGGAATATAGTCACCCAAAGGCTCCACAAGCTTCCAAGTGTCTTCATGAACCCATGCCACCTTATTTTCTTAAAATTTGTAATTTATGTGACCCATTTAAATGTGAATAAGGTAAACTAAAGTAATTTTGGGTCCCATATACCCTTATTACAAAATTTATGTCTCCATCTTAACCTAGGGAATTAGTAGGTTGGTGAAACATTGTTTGCAAGTAGTCTTATTTGGAAATTATTTAATTGGGGACATGACACTCTTCCATAACAATATACTTTACCTTTGGGAACTTTAGGTTCTTTGGTGTTGGTTTGTATTTATTTGTTGTAGTACGAGCCTTAAAAAGTATCGTCTCTACTGATCTCAATCTTTTTGAATCCTGGAATGTGTATTATGTATGCCTTTGATGTGTTGCTGTATCCCATGAAAATTCCCTTCTTCCCAAAGGGATCTAGTTTTGTTTGCTTTTCTTTTGGAACATGAATGTATACTAGACAACCAAATGTTTTGAGATGGATGAGATCTGGTTTCTCTCCTAAGAATGCTTCTTCTAGGGTCTTGTTGTCCAAAACATGATGAGGTGTTATGTTTTGTACATATACGATAGTTATTACTTCTTCTTCCCATAAGTGCATGGAAAGGTATTGATCATGAAGCATTTACTTCAATTCTTTGAATTCCTTGGACTTGCTGAATACTTCATCTTTTCTTTTCAAGAAATAAATCCATGTTTTATGAGAATATTCATATATAAAAGAAACATAGTATGCATACCCGCTTAGTGAAATGAATGACATGGGGACACATACATCTGTGTGTATTATCTCCATGATTTTCTTTCCTTTGCTTTCATAATTTGGAAATAGTTTCTTCACTTTCTTCCCTTGTGCACATCCTTTGCAAATTCCTTGATGCTTCGCTTGAATCTCAGGTATACCTGTTACTACTTTGCTTGAAATTGGAAGTTCCTTGAAGTGTACATGAACAATCCTTTTGTGCCATTGTTCGCTTGGTTCCATGGAGTCATGAACCAATGCTTGTTCTGGTTGTTCCTTCAACTTGTGCAAGCCTCCCTCTTGATTCCCAATTATTTTTGCATCATCTATTGTCTTGCCTCTTGGCCACATGAGTACTTATCCATTAAAAAATGTAACTCGAAATCCTTTAGCATGCAAAGATGAGATGGAAAGGATATTTTTCTTCAAACCTGGTACATAGAGAACATCCTTCATTTTGGTTGGTTTACCTGAATTCAACTTGTAGGAAGCTTCTTTAATTCCTTTTATGGGATACTGGGAGTCATCTCCAAGTTTTACCTTATAGGGAGACTCTTGTTTTGATAAGTTGATAAGACAATATTTTTACCTTGTCATGTGCTTGGAAGCTCCACTATCCACAGGTCAATCATTGCTTCCATGAGTGCCAGTTCCTGTGAGAGTTGAAATCAAAACATATTCTTCATCACTTAAAGAATATTCTCTTGTTCTTTTGTTTGCTGGTTCATCATCTTCAGTAGTATGAGCATGATGCCTCTTCTTCTTGTTTGTCCTAGTGGATCCTTTGTTTCTGGGACAATCAAATACAAAGTGTCCTTTCTCATCGCATGTGTAACATCTAATACTGGAATAGTCCCTTTTATATCTATGATTAGTTTGGAATATTTTAGGCCTCTTGTGAGGAAAAATATCCCTCTTAGGCTTCTTTCCTTCTTTGCATGAGCTGTTAGGGCTTGATCATCATCTTCTTCCATATTCTCTTCCATTTCCACAAGTTGAGATTCTTCTTGGTCGCGTTCCTCCCACAATCTGCTGAACTTGATGAGCTTCTTCCTAGTGCATATCCCTCGGATGAACGAGTCCCATGATTTTGGAATACAATTAAAGGTGGTCATTACTATCTCTCATACTTCAACATTTTCTTCAATGGATTCGATTTTCTCCTTGATTTGAGAGACTCTTGAGAAATGCAAATAGATAGTTTTGAATTCTTGGATCTTCAAATTCTTGAGTTGATTCCTCAAATTCATCTTCCGATTGATGTTCTTCCCTTCCTATAGTTTGGTCAAAGAATCAAACATCTTCTTGGGAGTCTTCAATGATGAGACACGAAGAATGACATGATATTTGATGGAGTTAGTAATAATCCTCTTGGATTTAATCATGTTCTTCTTGTGAGTTTCTTTGGATTCTTCTCCCTTTTGTTTTGGAACCTCCTCAGTGACATACTTGTCCAAGTCATTCTCTCCTAAGATAAGAGAAATTTAATACTTCCATGCTCAGAAGTTGTCATCTCCTTCAAGCTTGTCCTCAATATTGGTGCAATTCATCATTTTGACTATTTGATACGAGAACCTCAAATGGAAATAACAAAGAAATAGATCTGACTAATTTGAGATGCCCAAGCTGCTTCTTGAACTGGTTGACCTAGGGTTTGATAGAGAAACCCTAATTTTTGAAATTAGGAGTCTTGAAATTCTGCTTGGATATAAAAGTGCACCTCCTTAAGGTAAGTTGTCCAGTGGTGTCCTTTCCCAAAATCCGTGGATGAAAAATCCAAAATTATGATGCCCTAGTTTTTCTTGGCAGTAGTGATTAGGTAAAAAATGAAACTTCTTCAAACTAGAATCTGCTTCCACCAAAATATCCACCTCCTTGAGGCAAGTTGAATTGTCCTTTTGTTCTGGATGATATGTTGAGAAAAGTGATAGAATTTGGAAGCCCTAGATTTTGCAGAACCATAATGCCTTCTTTCACGGTGGCTCTAATACCATGCTAGAGTTTGCACTTTAATTCAATTATGTTAGATCTTTAATCTAATGCAATAATATCGTTGAAAGATATACAAGAAAAACATAAAAGAGACACACACACTACTACATATGGCTCAAAAGTCCCACGAAATTTTGCCACGAAACTGTTAAAATCGATGTTTTCGTGGAAAAACAGTTTAAATTTTTGGAAAAAATTGAAAATTCCCTCGACGATCATCACTCTAGTGATGGTATGGACCTTTTGTCGCTATAACGGCGAATTATGGACCTTTTTCTGCTATAAAGTTGTGGACGAAATATGACGACGGTATGGACCTTTCGTCGCTATAAAAAAACTGAAGTAGAAGAGCGACGAAATATCCATAACGTCGCTATAGCGACGAATGCTGAAAAGAAAACTCCTTTTTCTTTTTCTTTTTTAACGTTCATCGACTTTTTGTGTTTTTGAAATTTGGTCATTGTGCATTTTCCCCGGAACCACGATCCTCATTGATCTATAAATACATGTTCTTAAATCATATTTTCAGAATCATTTGCTAGAGTTGCAACGATCTTTCTATTGGTTTTTTGTTTTGTGATTTCAAGAGTCCGATACTGGTTTGACACATCGAATTTTTGATCTCATTCGTTTTCCAGGTTAGTTTGATTGCAATGCACTAGTCTTTTTTTTGTTGTTCCCTTTATGTTCCAACTAGGGCTTCAATGCAATGGAGCAAATGTTTATATAGTTTGGGATTTTTTTGACAAAATATAATTTTATAAATTGTCATTTGTGTTAAAATGTAAATTTTTAAACTTTCATTTCTGTTAAAATCCAAATTTTTAAATGGTGGCTTGTGTTAAAATGTTAATATCATGACCATCATCGTAGATTTCAAGTACACAATATAATTAGATTTAATTAGCCCCCTCAATATAGATAACCAATGAGACCACAATGGTGTATCCTTAAAAACTTTGATAGTCATTTGACAATATCGACATTATCATCTATATCCATAAACCCATTTGACAATCCTTTCAATTTTTGAGGGTCTACATCTATATTCACAATCTCATTTGAAAATACCATGTCAATGTGTTGAAACCTTTTAATCTCTAGTATAACGAACATGAACAATATTACTGACCCCTCAATTTCTTCTACATTAGATCCATTGACACCATAATGTAGACTTTCTTGCAATTAATAATTATAAACCAACGTAGGGAACCAATTAACCACTCATTATCCTATGGGCATTACCACTTGCCAAAATGGTGTAACAACTCCTTTCACAAACACACCTAACCCAACATACTAACCCGCTTGGACATTTACATAGCAATTCATTACTTTATAAGGAAACACCATATCTATATTTAATATGCCAACACATGCATTGAAGTAATATGTAAACTCCTAATTTGTGACATCATTAACACAATTCCTTAGCCCCCTTTTTAAGGCAATGTATACATTCATGTTATGTAGAGTGAATAGCCATTACCCACCATATGCCGATACCTATTGGAACAACATGTAGTAATCCAAGGGAATTATAACCTAGGTAATACTCTACACATGATTAGGTAATCCTCTAATCACCTCCTTTAATTTTCGGTCTCCTTTAATATATATATATACTCTATTCAATATAGACGTACGTTATATATTGATTAATGAATTTTTTGTTTTGTTATAGGCTATTAAAATGTCAAATAAATATACTCGGGAAGAAAACAATAGGAGGTATGCTGAGGCTTAGGAAACATTGGAGGTGAAAGGTGATGGAAAGTGTTATTTCCCTTGCAATGATTGCAGGGGTTTGTGAACTAGAAGAATTTTAAGAACATCAATTGAAAAAAATTGTAAGGAGAAGGGGCATGCTGAATGGGGGTATGAATATCATCCCTTGGTAAGACGTTATTCATTACATATTGTACTTCTTGTAATAGTACTGATAATGTATTCACAATTTTTTTATCATTTTAAATATATGTGTTGTATATTATACACTAATGTTATTGCATTGTTTGTAAATATAAAGACAATTCCCCCAAGATGTTGACTTCCAGAGAGCTATTTGCCACATAATAGTAGAAATACTACTTTACAAGACGACGAGAATGGAGATCATGATATTGAAGATCAAGTTCTTAATGATCATATGGACGAAGATACCGTTATTGATACTAATGGTGAAGATGAGATAAATAGATTGCTGCAAGACACATTTGCTCCATTGGATGAGGACAACCTCCATGATTTAAATGATGTTCCACTTCTTGAGAGGTCCCAAGAACCTCTTTATGAAGTCCCAACAACCAATATTCTATCTGCTATATTGTTATTGGTGAACTTGAAGGTTTTGAATGGTTTATCAAACACTTGTTTCACATAGATCCTAAGGTATGTAAAGTTGATTATTTTCCTCTATTTTTAGTGCTAATTAATTCGTAAATTAGGGATATGAAATATTTATGACGTATATTGTTTACATTTCACTTTTTGTCAATGTTGCAGATTGTTGGGTGAATTTCAATTACCACCATCAAATAATTTACCATGCACAAGTCGAGAGGTATTCTTGATCATGAAAGAAATTGGAGTGGAGTATCAATCTATTAATGCATGTCCTAATGATCATATTATATATTAAAGACAATATGCATCAGAAAACAAATGCCCACAATGTGAAATTAGTAGATATCGAATTGATCAATTAACAAAAGAGGTCCCTCGCAAAGTTCTTCGTTATATTCCCATAATTCCACATTTCCAACGACTATTCAGGTGCCAAAGTATAACACAGTTTATGAGTTACCATGCGAAGAACATAAGTGAAGATGGTGTTCTTCGAATGCATGCATATGGTTCTGCATTGAAGAACATCGAAGAAAAATAACTAATTTTTAAAGATCAACCTCGTAATGTTAGAATTTCATTGGTAGTTGATGGTTTAAATCCATTTGGTGAGATTCATCCTACTTACTCAATGTGGCTTGTTTTTGTCATAAACAATAACCTACCCCCTCAGATGACCATTAAGAGAGAGCACACAATGTTGGCAATGATTATTCCAGGTATTTTTTTGAAAGATGTAATTATATTATTTCATAAAGTTATTTGTTTAATTGCTGCATGAGAAGACCTTTTATATATTTGGGCGGATAACTAAATAGAAATATTGTATGTTTGTTGATCAATTAGGTAAGTACCAAGTTAAAGATATGAATGCATATATTGAGCCTCTTATCGATGAGCTATTGAAGTTATGGGCTGGAATCACTATGTATGACATCTCTAGACCAATAGGGTAGAAACAATTTCAGTTCCATGGAATACTTGCATTGACAATTCATGACACTCCTGGGTTAACACATTTTTGTGGTATGTAAATTTATGGTGCACGTTGTTAAAATTATATTTTTTTTATGGTAAAAACCATGCAATTTAAAAAAAATTAATAATCATTTGATGCTATAACATGAATACATATATCTCATGGGTATTCAAACAAAGGGAAAATTTGCATGTCCAGTATGTGGTCCTGGGATAAAATCTCGTCGTTCAAGAATTTTAGCAAAGGAGGTGTTCGATGAGTACAGGAACTTCCTCCCTAAGAACTATAGGTACCGAACTATCGTAAAACAAATTCAATGGTAAAGAAAAGAATGCAAAGAAACCATGAAGAATGACACCTCACCTATGGAAGCTGGAATATAATATAAATCGTCAAGGTATGCGAGTTGTATATGCAACATACAATATGTTCACGTAATATTATGATTTTTATATTTTTACTGAATTTTCTCTACCATGGGTGTCATGAAATATTGTTAATGTGTTTTCGTTTATTTTTAATGAATGTATTTAAGGCATGGATGGGATTCCATGAGGAATGAAGAGTTATCCCATACAATTCAGTAGGTTTCGTTACTACGAGCACCTACAAATAGCTCATTTGTTTGATACAATGCATATCAGGAAGAATGTAACAGAAATGATATGGTGGACATTAGATGGAAGGCCAGACAAAGATAAAATTGGAAAAATTTGTAGTGACATTGCAGAATCCAACCACGCATTGCAAAGTGTAATTATTTTCAATGTTGGAACTGGGAACCAAAATATTAGTCTTCCATGGTTATTGACGGAGCAACAAAGCAAAGCTATAAAAGAGGTCATTCAGAAAATAAGGTTTCCGACGGGGTTTTCATTGAAAATACAAAATATCTTAACCAAAAAAGGTGATTTTGGCGGTGTTAAAACTCATGACTGGCATACATTCATTAAGTTAATTATTTACATATATAATTTCCATTAAGTAAATATTTTTAGTAATTGTTCTCTCCTATTTGAAGTATCTGAAAATAGGTACTATGGTTATTTGGAAGATATACTTGAGTGTGACTTTAATTCCTTTAAAGTAGTTATGTTTGAGGTCAAATGTTACAGGCTACGAATGAATGAACATGATCCCGAAAGATCTGTTATTTAGAATCCCAATGGATTTACCATGCTTAATACAAGGGCACTTGAACCAGGTATAGAGCCTTATGTTCTTCCAAGTCAATGTGAGCAGGTCTTTTACTTAGAGGTTCCAGGTAAAGAAGGTTGGCCATACATTGTTAGATACGATCCAACAGGAAGACCAGTCAAGTATAATGCAACAGAGGAAGAAGACAATGTTGAGGAAGAAGGTGATGCACATCAGGAGCAGTTGGACGTCGACGTAGACGTGTCAGATGAAGAATCCAATCAAGAAGTTGATCATCCAAATGATGTAGCAGACAATGAAATTGACATTGATGATATTGATGATGAATATCTAACCGAAAATAAATTTCATCATTATCCTGATATGAGCGATCTTTTCAATGATAGTGATTCAGAACCAGATGGCGATACAAATGTTGAGTTAGATGAAGAAGAATCCAAATGACATTGTAGAAATTTTGGAATCTAGGAGGTATGTGAGAACATATTTTTCATAATGTATTATGGTTACGATTCTTTAGTTATGTTTAAACCATCATTATCATCATCATCGTCATCGCCATCATCACAATCTCCATCATCATCATCATGATCATCATCTTCACCACCACCACCACCACCATCATCCTTATCCTCATCCTCATCCTCACCATTATCACCACCACCACCACCACCACCACCACCACCACCACCATCATCATCATCATATCATCATCACCATCATCACCATCATCATCATCATCTTCATCATGATCATCATATTCACCACCACCAGCACCATCATCATCATCTTCATCATGATCATCATATTCACCACCACTAGCACCATCATCATCATCTTCATCATCTCATCCTCATCCTCATCATCTTCATCATCATCATCATCATCATCATAATCCTCATCATCAATATCATCATCATCATCATCATCATCATAATCCTCATCATCAATATCATCATCATCATCATCATCATCACCCTCTTCCTCATCAACATCAACATCATCATAATCATGATCTTTTTCATCATCATCATCATCGTCATCACCATCTTCATCATCATAATCTTCATCATCTTCATCATCAAGTCCACCATCATCGTCATCATCATCGTTGTCATCATCATCATCATCATCATCATCATTGTCATCACCATATTCGTCATCATCATCATCTTCATCCTCCTCCTCCTCCTCCTCCTCCTCCTCCTCATCACCGTCATAATCATCATAATCATCATATTCATCATCATCATCATCCTCATCATTGATGACAATGATGATCGTAATTGATATCTACTCTATATATTTTGATTTAATATTGCATTAGAATTAATGAATTTTATTAGTACGTATAAATTAAATGTTTTTTTACTGTTGTTAACATTTTCCTGTATGTTGTCATATGGTATAACACAATTTATTTTAGATAGATTTTGTCGGGTTATGGGGAATTGAGAGTGATGTGAGGGGGGGGGGGGGGGGGGGGGGGTTGGCCATGTTCAGTAAATAATATTAAATTATTCTTGAAACAAAAAGAAGCTCAGTAAGGCAATGCATAGTTATGATGATATGATGATGACGATGGCGATGATGATGACGATGATGATGATGAAGATGATGGTGATGATGACAATGCCAATGTCGATGATGAGGATGAGGATGAAGAGGATGACTATGACAATGATGAGGATGAGGATAACGATGACGCGGATGAAGAATCCGAATGACATTGTACCAATGTTGGATTCTAGGAGGAAATATGTCATGAGAAGATATTGTTGCATAATGTATTATGTTTACATCTAATTAATTATGTTTAAACCATCATTATCATCATCATCGTCATCACCATCATCACAATCTCCATCATCATCATGATCTTCATCATAATCATCATCTTCACCACCACCACCACCACCACCATCATCATCTTCATCAACCTCATCCTCATCCTCATCCTCATCCTCATCATCATCATCATCACCATCATCATCATCATCATCATCATCATCATCATCATCATCATCATCATCATCGTCATCATCATCATCATTGACTTGTGATCATCATCATAATCACTATCATCATCATCATTAGCATCATCATCATCATCACTGTTATCATCATCATTAGCATCATCATCATCATCATTGCCATCATCATCATCATCGTCATCATCATCATCATCATCATCATCATCATCATCGTCGTCGTCATCATCATCCTCATCCTCATCATCATTGTGTCCATCATCATCACTATCATCCTCATCATCATCATCATCCTCATCATCATGATCATCACCACCATCATCATCATCGACATCATTATCGTCATCATCATCATCATTGCC